>OOFC01047704.1:0-20024 GCA_900323345.1 Pseudochromis fuscus
ATAGAATATCTAGATGCATGATGGTTTCTGTCGTCCTGGGTTTTGGTTCACTTGCCAAATTTTTCCTGACAAATGCGAATGAATCACTTTCTGACACCAGACAGAAACCTATTCAAAGAGGCTTTGTGCAGAAGATGAAAGGAAGCCTTTGAAAGTAACTTTCCCGTTTCTGAAATGCCAAAATTTTACAATTTTTAAATTTCTATTTACCAGCAACCCAAAGCTGCACTTCAGTCTTGGGTCGCAGCAACTTTTGAATTGACTCAGACGCTGGTGACAAATCTTTGCGAAGGATACCTGGAAGGTGACATGATGGCACAACAAAGTATCTTTGGAGTAAACACTTGCTTTACTTTGTCCGCTTGTATTATCTGTTAGTCAGTTCTACACATAATCCTTGTGTGGCTTGTTTACCCTAGAGGTGGACACCAAAAGAAATGCTACAAATACACAATGTCAAATACATTTTGTTTCACATTTAACTCCACTGTCTTTTCTCATCAGCAGTTTGAATCCTCCATTGTGTTGCCTCAACCCAAACCAACAAACCGCACATCTTAAAGGAACACTGTGATATATTCTCAGGGATCTCTCAGCAGAAATGGAGGATATTATTAACAAGTACGTTTTCATTATTAGACATGAAATGAGTCCTTTGTGTGGCCATGTTTCTATAGTGTCCCAGAATACACCATTCAAACTCTGGATGTTTTTGATGGAGATGAAACAGTGTTTGTGTGGCCAACAGCACACACACAAACAAACAAGAACAGGAAACAAGAGGATCATTGGGTGACACCAGTAACCACTGAGTCATGTGAGAAATTTTTGAACCAATTTTGATGAATGGAGGATCAATCCAGATAATTAGCACAAGAAAAAGCAACAAAACAAGAACAATCATCAACAAGGCAAAGACCTGAGTATTTAAAAAATGAAAAAACTAGGATCAGACCATAGACCATAGTTAATAGAGGAGATAAAGCTAATGTGATGCAATCCATTGGTTTGTGGGTTTACTGTGTAATCACTGTGCAGATTAAACTGAGTCCTACTTTGTATGTATGGGACAGTGATATGATAAAAATGTTTAAATTGTCATTATGACCTCATCAGCAACATCTTGTCTACCTACAAGTCATAGGCTTGATATAAGAGACAGACATAGTCACTGTGATGTCACCCGTTGGTTTGTGGACTCACACTGTGAAACCACAAGTTTGGGATTTGAATGTCGCCATGTTGTTTTTTTGAGCCAGAAGTGACCATATTTGGATATGAAGAGAGGAGTGACAAGGCAGATCTGACTCTTGACTCGATGTGTATGAGACTCAAGTTCAGCGTTGGTCTAAGTGGAGACCAGCGCTGTCAATCAAAACCAACCACGCCCCCAAATCTTGATCTTTTTGAAGCCTAATATCAATTTAATGGTGTTTTTTTGTTCCAGGTTTTCCAGCAGGTCACTGAGAAGAATGGTTGACCTTAAGTAATGACATCAGAGTGGAAAAAATATATTGCCCGGGAATTTCATGGGTTTTTTTTTTTTATTATTACATCATTGGAATCAGAGCTTTTTGGAGTCAGCATCTAGTGGCCATCGGTGGTATTGAATGCTATTTTATTTTATTTTTTTACTTCTGCATTGGCCTCATTTTTGAGACACAGTTGCCTTGTTCATTTCTATATCCAGTCTATACAGGCTATATAATAGAAGTAACAATAAATGTACTAGCATACAGAGCAGCTAGCTAACATTAGCAATACAACTGCGACATTGTAGAACAAATTATAAGATTTATCCTCTCATATGAAAGTTATTAGTTACAGTTTTACAGACTAAACTCTAAGTACAGTTTCTAAAATATCCTCCTGGGCAGTTTATACACTGAAAGGTTTTGGCCCCTGATGGCCACCGTAGATTCTTCTACACACTTGGACGGGAAGGGTTTGAGGAGACCATCAGAGAACATCAGCACTAAAAACACTAAATCCTTACATCACAGTTGTGTTTTACAGTACACTGGACCCTTCACTGTGGTGTGTCCCATCGTCCTGTCTTGTTTATGTTTGTGTTTCTTTGCACACTCAGTCCTTTGACTTGTCTCAAAAAGTTACATGTGGTATTAAGCTTTTCTTTTTGTTCCTGCACTCGGTGACCTTCACCACAGTACAGTAGGTAGGTGTGAAAGGCATGTCGAGTCTTTCAGACATCCTATCTGGTGTCTTGCACTTTGCTGTGCTTTTATAATTATGTTTCCTACTTTTTCTTCTCCTTTGCCTTGTACTGCTTCAGTCAAAGTGCTTGTCATTGTCAACGCCATCCACACCTTTGCGCCGTCTGTAATTGTGAGGGGCTTCATCTGACAGCTTCTGTAACGTGGTACTCAAACGACACGTCGCACACGGTAATTCATCCAAGGCTGTACACAGACGCAACGGCTGACAGACAGACAGACAGACGCAGGAATATTAAAGAATAACAATATGTATTATTTATTTATTTATTGTGGCGTTACTGTGGAAAAGTTGGTTATTGTGGCTTTTAATCAGCGTCCCTTTAGCCTTTCACCATTATACTGAAAGCACCGAGTTGAATAAAACAAGTCCCTGAACAACCTTTAAGCTTTTAACCCATTCTGAATATGGAGCTGTTCTAAACTCATAAATAATGCAGGATGTGTAAAGCAGATGCATTACGTAGGGCTCTATTGTTCAGACACTCTGTTTAATGAATAGGCATTGCTAAGAGCCATTACCTGAAAGCAAAGCCTTCCCCGATGTCTTCCCTCTCCTGTGCATTAGTTGACCAAAGTTGTTGTGTTGGGAAGGCAGGGGCTGTGGCCTGGATCTGACAGTCTAATGTTCACGCTCAGTAAATTGTGTTGGAATTGCTCCCCTGGGAGACATGAAGGCGACAATAGTCTGTGGGTTATAAGTACTTGTTCACAGACAACATTGTGAGTCTGCTTGGCCTTTTCCTTTCAATGAGGAATTAATTATTCATCCGCCAATGGCAGATAAAGAGCGCGGAGGAGAGACGAGGAGGTGTTTTTGTACACAATAGATCGTGAAATCTTTTTAGATGTCAGTAAAGCTGGAATTAAGTCATCAGGATAAATGGGAACAGTGGAAACAGACAGAGGAGCATCGTTACTCTAAACAAAATTGTCCTCGTATTACTCACTCCAGGACCCACATCAAAGCCAGCCAGGAAATTAAAAATGCCAAGTGTAAGCATTCCTGCCATCATTTTCCAAATCTCATCGGTGAAAATCATCATTATCAGATCAGTTCCCCTGTCACCTGTTGGCTGTTTACAGCATGATTTATTTCGGCAGGGACCCAAAAAGCCACCGGCACTTTGTTTTTTTGCTGTAGAGTCATTCAAGTCCAGGGTTCAGAGTGTGAGACCACTTATCTCTCTAAATGTGTTACCCTGATGTCAATGCACAGAGAGGCTTGACTCACATGTACAATCTCTGAAATCATCACATTTTAATTTGAAAATGCACTTTACTTATCAAGTACCAATTAAAATGCCTGTCACATGTGGTTGTAATAATTGTGTCAGGATGGAGGAGGCAAAAATTAATTATTTCCCCACTTATAAAGACAGATGTGAGATCATTTGAGTTCACAGTTGTTATTGGATCATCTGCATCAGAAACCTTCCCTTTTGCTGAGACCTGCAGACTAATCACATGTTTACACTGGTACCTTCTCGCCTCGGATCGCTCGGGATTGGCCCCCTTCAGTTGCATTTACAGTTGTGCTCATACGTTTACATCCCCTGGCAGAATTTATGATTTTTTTGGCCATTTTTCAGAGAATGTCAATGATGAGAGAAAAAACTTTTTTCACTCATGGTTAGTGGTTGGATGAAGCCATTTATTGTCAAACAACTATGGACTCTTTTTAAATCACAATGACAACAGAAACTACTCAAATGACCCTGATCAAGGTCTGCCAGGGTGTGTAAACTTATGAGCACAACTGTATCTAGAAAATGATTTTGTCTGATTACCTGGAGATAAACGTGATGTGATGATGAAACCAAAACACTGAGCTGAATGATGCTAAACTGCCTCATACAGGTGGAGGAAAACTCTCACAGCTTTTTGACACAGTCATGTGGGTGATTATTCATTAAAAATATTGACTATTGCAGCTTTAAATGTTAAATAAACATTTATTATACATCAAAGTAGAGCAGAAGGACAGCCTATGAAGCACGATTCAACAACAGAAATCCCAAATCCAGTTTATTTGTTATTGCTCGATCACTTAATACATAATATCTATATCTGCTTAGCTTCTTTGTTGATGCATTATAGAGAAAACCTTTCCTCTTTAACATCTTAGGAGTCATAAAATCCACTTTGTAGTTGCATAATGTAGATGTGTAACAACACCTCAAACCCAGCCTGCCTGACCATCACGTGCTGTCCAAACCACAGAGGGCTGGCTTTCTTAAAAAGACATTCACAGTCTATTAAGTCGCTTTCTTAGCAGAGGAGAGGACATATACAGAAAGACAAAAATCTAAGACAAGGGCAAAAAACGTGAGAACACAAGAAAGTAAATGTGGAATACTTTGAATTACTTTTTATTTTTTTAACAGGAGTGCTCTTGTGTTTATAAAGTAAAACAGTGGAAAGTCTGTGGTGGGAATAATTCACCTATTTCTGAGCCTTTTCCTCCCTGTGAGGCCATCTTGACCACTAATCCCAATGAGCTGTTCACAGGAGAGCTCGGGAATTAAAGGGAATTAAAGAGACGAGTTACGTTATTCTTCATAAGCGCACTGTTTACTTTTTCTAACTCTTATCAGCCACGTCGTTTAGATAATGTTTCTTTAACCAGTTTAATCTAAATATACCTAAGTAGGGTAATTTCCCCTTCTCTCCTCCTCTGCTTTTCGTCCCTGTGGAGCTACAAGAAAACACATGAAAAACGTTGAAACAACCCAGATGTGACAGAAGTGAAGAAACCGTGGCTTATAAACTATACACCCCGGCTGATGTAGTCACGCTAGAATGTGTCTCGAGTGTTCGAATCCACACAAGAATATTTCAGTGATCTTTTTTGACAGATTTTGCATTTATAAAAACACTAAGATGCAGGAGATGACTCTAGGAAATACTGGGTCCGCAGCCCTTATCTCGATAAATCACGCAGACTTCACAACAAAACTGAGTCGAGAGCTTCACTCCCGAAGTCCCGGCTACAGCCAGCACAGCATGAGCAGCTTTTTCCAATGCCAGACACATGACCGTACAAAGTGACAGAACTGAACAACACTTTTAAAATAAGCTGATGAATTTCACACCCTGGTCTGTTGCCAGTGTGGCGTAACCATGCAAAAATACTCATATATATATATTTTGCAAGCATAGATGTAGTTAAAAGCAGCACAACTATTTGAGATGTACAGCCGTTTGCACTATTATTTTTTGGGTCATTGTGATTCAGCAGTGTAGTCAAAAGTAGCACAGCTATTCAAGATGTACAGCAATTTAGACGAGAAGCTTTTATTTTTTGGGGTCATAGTGATTCAGCAGTGCCAGCTGAATCACACAATTTGCCAATTTAGAGGCTTTACTTCCTACTGAGTACAGTCAGATCCTCCAGGGCAAGCTGGCAAATGTGCTAGTTATTCTATACTGTGCGTTATATAGGAAGAGTGCATTTTCAAAAGTGTTTGTCAAGTTTTGCCAATTAGCACTGAATGCAAAGTACTCAGCAAAGTACTGATGGTAATGTCACTATTTTATTGTGAAGACTTGATCATAAACCAAAGTACTGTACAAAGCCTGATGCTGAAATGACAGTCTCATAGTGAAGTCCTCATTAAAATTAGTGGTGATCATCCTGAATGCTCATCTTGCATTTTCCATTTGATCCGATATTGTTCGCTAGAATTTTTACCAGTTAGTGATAAATTGTCTGAGGATGTATACAGTCGACAATCCTCTGCAGATCATAAACATCTGTGCTGAATCTAATGATCCAGGTGTTGAGATATTTCAGTAAAATATTTCAGAACCTGGACAAACAGTGGACAGACCATTGCAGAGTGACGTATTGTTTTTAAACACAGTGCATTCATTTAAAGCAACAGAAAACACATGGTCAAAACACAGCCTGGAAAATAGATTATGACATAAACTAACAATTCATGGGAATGTTTGAAAATAAGGAGCTCATGCAACAAGACATCCATCTCCAAAAGTCGGAATTCCCCCATCGTTGACGATTTCATGGAGGCTGCCATTTTGAAAATTTCAACCAATCAGATACATGGAGTGGAAAAACAAGTGTTTCTGATTGGTTGAACTGCTTTGACAGCACATTGGCTCAACATGTGGAAGGTATGCATGATGAATTAAGCTCCTCAGACCCTCAACACCATCACATTTTAGATTTTATACAGTTTATACTTCACTTTTTCTTAACATAACACAGTTGTCGTTGTTTGTGGACACTATTTTAATCCTGATGTATTTGTTTGTGGACACGATTCTTCCTACTAGTGGTTCTAAAAGCACAATACAGTAATTCATGTATTGTTATTACTACTTTCTGTTCATAGACGATGTATAGTCTGTGTACTTACTAGGACTTCATCACCCCAAAGAGCTACAAGAAATTATAAATGCATGGCAAACAAAAGATGGGGTCTCACATCACTCGCTGTTATAACCACAGCAGTATCTGCAACAAATCTGTATTCACTGTCTTCCAAGTCACTTTCTACCATCTTACATGCTTTACCCCCTCTACACTGAAGAGCAACACCGGTGGAGATTCAGCCTTGAGCCCATGTGATGTCATCAATCATGGCAGCCCAGTCGTGTCATTAGGAGTGCCACACACAAACACTTCATAAATGGTCAAATATACCAGATTTTTTTGTCGTTATGGCCACTCAGGATTACAAACTATCAACCTTTGCATGTTTTTATGCTCCACTGGATTTTCACAACTTCGTCACACTGAGAAACTTTGTAACAATGCAGGATAACAGCTCCATTCCTTTCAGCTTGTATTAACATCGGAAACTCTGAACATTTTAGTGCTCTCTGAACAACTGTGAGGAAAATCCTCCAGCTGAGAGGCTCATCCAGCCTATGAGTCATCCCTGCATTTTATGTTTATTATTTTACAAGCAGTTCGAGAAGCTTTCTGCGACCTGCTATCAAGAACATTTCTCCAGCTGCAGCAGTGAAAGTTTACCTTTGTTACAAACTGCATTTCTCCTACATTCACTTCAACTCAGTGAAAAGACGACCTCACCCTGTTCCTGCCCTCTGATGAGACTTATTTTGACAGGTTGACCGTGTTGACGTAGGAGATAAATCCCGGGATAAATTGACTGCGACGGATGTTCTCATGTCTCCATCTCAACGTGCTGAACTCCCATTGGAGATCAGGCAGACGTGCAGGCTTTGTGCTCGTCCAGACAACCATGTCGGTGAATAAAAAGAAGGGCATAGCGGTCCACTTGCCCTGTGTATTTACTCAAATCATAGCAAACGGCTGATAAGAGAGCTCCACAATAGAGACCAAATGGTAGGGGTGTTTGAGATCCGTCATGGTATGGTTTTGTATTGTGTAGCTACAAAGTGATTATGTTCTGTCATCCCAAACATCGACAAAAAGCATTTCATATTCATGTTTGTTTCTCCTTGTGTGGCCCGAACGCTTTCCCCCCCAAAACCAGCCACATATGATCACATCTGTTGTTTCTACTCAGTCGAATGTCACCAATTCAGTGTTTTCAGGTTCATTTGTGATGATGAATGATTTTTCTCGTTTTTTTTTTTCTTCTTTCTAACTGAATCAAATCCATTTCCTCTCCAGAACAATGGTTTGCTACAGAGCCACACACACACAAATGCATGTCAGGTTTTTCCAGATGCTCCAGAACAAAGGCTCCATTCTTGGAAAAACACAAAAAAAAAATTCCCCTCATACTAAATTTAATTAGACATTGAACTGTTCTTGCTTCTCAGCCTCTTTTGTTTTGTGTCCTCTTCACTGGCAGTTAGTGTCATTTGGGTTTACAATCCAGTCTTTTCTGAATTGAGTTTAGCTGTTAGAGGCTGTTAGTGAGTTTCACATGTGGAGAAGGCCTGAATGGTTTTACTCTACTGTGTGGCTAGAGTCTGGTGTAGCATCTCTGCACTGAGTTACAGTGTATATCTGGATCTGAGAGGCGTGTCCATTCAGTAACTGAAGTACAACCAGTGGTTTCACACAATACCGCTGATCTACAGGTGATCGAAACTCATCAGCAGACAGGATGCTGAGATGGCAGATGTAAACAATTCAAGCCTTAAGTGTTACAATGCGAATCTTTTACGAGGAAAGAAAATGCATTCACCACATTTCTTGGACCTTTTGGACACACACTATATTGTTGTTACTGAAAATCCTTAGTTTTTGGGGAATTTGAAAAAAGAAAAACATTTGTCATCTGTTTGCTGATTTGAGTTGCAAACTTCCGACACAAAGATTGAACAGTGAAGGCATCTGAGAGACTCTGTTAAACAGAAGTATATTTGAAAAGGTCAAATAATCATTAAAAGTCCAGAGCATGAGATGAATGTGTCTTAAAGTCAGAGCTGGTCCTTTGGAAAACACATAAAAATGGCTTAATGCAATCTGTGATAGATTTACGACCTATACTTACACAGTAAGATGATTTTCATGCTATTCTGAAAGTAACTTAAACCAACTTTTGCCCCAGAGGTATGAAATCAATATAAGAAGCAATTGTATACATTGGCAGTCATGTGAAGTATATGCATACTTTGTGGTTAATGGTCTCAAAAGAAGCTCTTAGTGCTTTAAAATCCTCTTTTACTTTTCAAAAAAACAAAGTAAAGAGGACAATGACAGTTTGCGGCAGATTTACCTGCGTCAAACTATTTTTATTAGTCGACAATAAGAAACTCAATTAGCTGTTTTTGCGTAATCGACTTTTGGATAAAAGTTGGGTGAGTAGATTGATTCCCTCTTGCTTTAAAGGTTCATTAGCTTAGCTTAGCCAAAAGGCAGCCAGCAAAACAGAGAACCTAAGTTTGTCTAAAGATGTCAAAACATGGCCTCCCAGCAGCTGTAAAGCTCACTAATTAGCACGCTACATCTTGTTCGTTTGCCCCCAGTGCCTTTATGCTAAGATAAGCTAATCCTATCCTCGCTCTAGCTTCACGTTTAACATGTCAACAAGCGAACGGTATTAAACTTCTCATCTAACTCGAAACAAAATAAGTGAATGAGTGCAGCTCAAACACAAAAAGTTTGAACCAAAGAGAGTAAAACTAGGATAAATTGTGGGCAGCTGTGGCTCAGGTGGTAGAGTGGGTTGCCTGTGAATCGTAAGGTTGTGGGTTTGATCCCCGGCTCCTCCTGTCCACATGTCGACGTGTCCTTGGCTCAAGGTACTGAACCCTAAGTTGCCTTGCATGGCAGCTTGGTAGCCATGAATGAGCTGCCTTGTAAAGCACTTTGGGACCTAGCTAAGGTCATGAAAGCACTATATAAATGTACTCCATTTACCATTTACCAATTAAAAAAGTGGGGCTAGACAAATACTGGCAAGATATATGTGCCACAGGCCTGACTGTTTGTGTAGACAGAGAGAGAATAACAGCATGTGCAGGTTATAATCTGTCTGTTGACTTACATCTCTGATAAATACTGCTTTTACTCTGCTCAACATATTATCTAATGGTCTAAGCATGACTGGATACTGTGTAGATAATGTGGTGTACGTGGCTATCAGCAGGTCGTATGTAAACTGTATCTGTCACTCCTTCGTATAACAACAGGGAGAGTGAGGGGGACCGGCGCAACAGGGCGTCACAGAGACGAGGGCGAAGCGGTGAGAAAGTGAAAAAGATGAAGGAGGGGTTAGGGCGGAGAGGAGCAGAATATTTAAGATCATCAGGAAATAACGATGGTCCCTCAGAGGTCCTCAATAACCTATCCGGACAGGAAGCTGCCTCATCAATCACTGTGAGGACAGCTCTGTGTCTCGCTCGCTCTCGATCTGACTTTCCTCCTCGGGCACTTGAACCCAACAGACACACCGGTGCAGCTGCTCCGAAAGTGGCCTGCCTCCTATTTTCATTCCTATCTCTCCATGAGCACACACACACACACACACACACACACACACACACACACACACACACACACACAGCTGGGATTTAGTCAACAAGGTAATTACAGGACTACAGTCAGGCTCCAAACCAGCTACACCACCGAGACACTGATTGATGTAAAAACGAGAGGTTGATGGCAATGAAAGGACGCGGGACGCCAAACCTCAACAATTTGCCCTTTCAGGATCTGAGTGTTTACGTGTGTGTGTGTGTGTGTGTGTGTGTGTATGTGTATGTGTGTGTGTGTATATGCGAGAGAGAGACGGACTTTTTTTTCCTACTCTTCTTAAAAAAATGTTATAAGGGACAAATGCTTTAACAAGATAGTGTTGCTACTTCACCACAAGAGGGCAACAGTGTTCAGTCTATAGCCTCAGTACAGCTGGATTAGATGGTAGATGTTTGTACTCTCTGAGATACACTCACTTTCTTGTAGATACCACTCCCATGTCTAAATGCTTCATACTGTATGAACCCAGAGCCAGGAGACTAGTATTGCAGTTTGAAGTTGTATTTAAAAGTAAAGTTATTTTCCAACAGATTACCAATAGTTTGGTTTTATACAAAGTCAAATATGAGCATAGGTGTGATTTAAATAGCAAATGGAGTACATTTATATAGCACTTTCATGACCTTTGCTAGGTCCCAAAGCGCTTTACAAGGCAACTCATTCACCCATTCACACACACACTCACACACCAATGGCTACTGAGCTGCCATGCAAGGTGCTAGCCACCATTAGTGCCTTGTCCAAGGACACTTCGACATGTGGATAGGAGGAGCCTGGGATTGAACCCACAACCTTACAATTCACAGGCGACCAACTCTACCACCTGAGCCACAGCTGCCCTATTTATAAAAACATATATGGCTGAAGCAGTACAAAGAAACATCCATTCAAGTAGAAAAATGTGCACTTAACCAACAACTTTGGGACAAATCCAGATGCACAAATGGACAAACGACTTCCGGTGAAGGTTTACTTCATTTTTTTATCTGACAACATCGCAAATATTTATCGGTGCAGTAACTTCCTGGAGTCTTCTTGTCACAGTGAGGCAGCCGGGCAACCAGCCAAGAAATAACTTGAGGATGTAAATGGCCATAAAACCACAGTGTGTCCATCATATATTTGTATATTTAACAGCAAGACAAAACAAGTTAATTAAGTCCAGAGGTGCAGATTTATGTTTAGCTTAACCAGGGTTGCAGGTTTTTCCAATGCAGCATGAGAGCTGTTCCCAAAATACTGAATGAATATGTGTTTGTGTTTTTTCATTGTTGATGTTTTAGAGTGTGGATGAGACACTTTGTTGACCAGAAATGCACAAAGTCTCAGTGTTGCAGTCTGGAGCAAACTAGTCCCCTCTCTCTTTCCCTGTGTGTCTCTCTCTCAACCAGTGGAGAGACGCCATTAAAAATAATGAGCTTTCCTTCACTTCTCTGAGCTCTGCAGCCAGTCAACACACTCGTCTACGCTGGCACAGAGCGCTCAGTGTACCCAGGCAGAGGTTTCACAGGTTTTTTTTCTCCTTAACTTTTACAGTGTGAGAAGAATTCCCAGTTGTAGCGAGTAACCCATTAATGGCTCATGTGCAGGCAGTTTACCACCATCCCGCTGGTGTTGTGCGTAAAAAAAAAAAAAACAAAACCCAAAACGTTGGAGTTGTTCTTTGGGTCACAAACAGGGCAGGAAATTAACTTTTTTTCCACTGACTGGACGCGGTGACTGGTCACATCCAAAAGTCAACAGCTACTTTTTTGTATTTTAGCAGCCAGATGTTTTATGACGGTATTTATTTTATTATATAAAAAGAGCTGTGGTTCATTTCAGTTAATTTTCCACTCGGTTTGCAAGCACACGGCATAAAGTTGTACATCCACAACTAAAGACCAAAAAAATAGCGCGTGACATGGACTTGTCATGTTACGGTTTAAAATCCTTGATCGTGACCTTTCCAGGATGAATGATGGAGGACTTTCTTTCTTTCTATCTTTCTTTGTTTTTTTTAGCTCTGGCACCAGCTGCTGTACACATCTGCATCACATCTTGTTACACTACAAACCAGGATCTGATTTTCGTTTTCATTCTGATAAGTTGAAAATATAACCCTCTTCTTCACATCATGAACAGGCATCACATATTTCATCCCCACCTCTTTGTCCTATGGATGTAACTGCTCTACTTGTACACAAACCGGCGATGCCCCCAAAGCACTACAGCATCAGTACATCTATTAATCAATCTCATTTCACTCAGGCCTTGTTTTTGTTTCTCCTTTCCACTTGTCAATATCTGGGCTGCAGTTATCAGGTCAGTGTATTTTCCACATGCAGGCGTCTCTCATGTAGGGCACTGGCTGGAGTACACTAAACGGGTGAGGACAGAGCAGGACAGAGCAGCCTCTGGGCAGCGGAGAGCTCCGCTGGTTTTCCTGTTGAAAGACACCGTCCCACAATGAAAAGGTCATAAGTCAAGACTTACACGTGGCCCATGTGTGGGAGCAAAACATGCACCCGATCCACTAATGAGCCAGTCCAGAAAGTGTATTTGTAAACCCAAATAAATCAAATGAATGGAAATTTAATGTCTTAACATCCAGGTCTGGTTTCATGGTCAGTGTGGTCAATGGTCAATAGAAACAAATAACTTAAATATTTCAAATGTAAGTGTAGGAACAGAGGATTTTCATATTAATTTGGCATTTACATACTTTAACTAGTAACCACTCAGAGAGCACCAACCTCCAGCAAGGTATAATCCAGCTGTACTGATGCTATAGACTGAACACTGCTGCCCTCTTGTGATGAAATAGCAACACTATCTTATTGAAACATAAGAGGGAGGGATTTTGAGGAATTTGGGGATTTACAAAAAAAATTGAATTAAAAAAACCCTCTTACACTGAGATGTGTTCAGGAGGTAAAATTAAGTTCACAGCAGCACAGATTGTTTTCTTTTACTGAAACTCGTCAAAATGCTTTTGACACTGTAACAACAGCAGCGTTGTGTATTCTTATCCAGCTTCTCATGGCTGTGCTCAGCCACTGTTGTATACACAGACTGTCACGTCTGGACAATAGTCAGCGTGTGGTTCCTGCAGCAACATGGTTGACAGGGCCTAAAAGCAACAACACACACATGCACACACTTTATCTTTCACAGGCACAGACTAGCTTAAAACACACAGGTACACTTGCATATTGGTGTCTGCTCCAATAAAAACACTGCACACCACCTGCCAATCAACCGACTCGAGGACAGGCAGCTCAGACAGGTCAAAGGTCATCAGAAGGTTTATGTGTTTAATCATGAATGTGTGTGTGTGTGCCTGTGTGCACATATGTGTGTGTGTGTGTGTGTGTGTGTGTGTGTGTGTGTGTGTGTGTGTGAACTATTGCACACTGTTTTATTCAACTCAGAAACATGATAAAAGTGTTTTATTGTATTGTATTATTTCGTTCTTTCTTTCTTTTCTTCTTTCTCCACCTCAGATCTTCTCCTCAATACCTCCAGTAGACCACAAGCAGACTTGGCTTCCCCACATAAACTGACTAAATAAGCAACAATCATAATCTTGA
The DNA here is from genome assembly GCA_900323345.1 of Pseudochromis fuscus. Taxonomy (NCBI): domain Eukaryota; kingdom Metazoa; phylum Chordata; class Actinopteri; family Pseudochromidae; genus Pseudochromis; species Pseudochromis fuscus. The sequence goes on from OOFC01047704.1 coordinate 13,755, forward strand.
TGGCTTTTAAAATAGCAATAAATAAATAAAAGCTACACTTATTCCTCATTCAGTGGTGTTCTTCATCACCTTTTCTTCCTCCATCACTCTTGGCGGGGAGAATTATATCACAGTACATTAATGCTCAGTGCCTTTCATACCCTCTGATTTCTTTCTCACTCTCAAGCTTTTGCTCTGCCTTTCAGCTAGCGAGACATTTACTGAATTTGTCATATTTGCCGCTGAAGTGGGTCAACATTTATCCAGAGCTGCAACGGAAATCAGCCCGAGGGTGAGAAGAAGTCACTGACCCCTGTCTGTCTGTGGAGAGGAATCACAGCTCAGGAATATGGATATATATATATATATATATGTAGTGGTGAATCAGATCTTTTATACTCATCAATGCTTTTAAACTGCAAACTGGGCCTTGATGTACAATGAGAATGATGAGAGTTGTCTCTCTGACTCACTACAACAGGATACAAGCCCATTTGCACAATGTTAAACAACTTATTTAAATAAATTGACTAGTATTAACTCTCATTTGTGCTGTTGTGCATTTTTTCTAAATAGAAACTTCATCTAAACACATTCACAAATTTATCATAATTTCACTCATCTTTTTTATTTATTTATCTGTTGGATGAAACAGCTGATTTGTAAATTTATTTCTAACAGAATTTGTGACATTTAACTGTAAAATGAGGCATTGGTTTTGTAATTTTAAGATATTAAGATTTGTTTGTTGATTGGCAGATGTCGAGTATAATTGTAAAAGGTTTCATGACAACAATGTTGAAAAATGTGTTTTCATCAGTTTTGATGTTTTTACATGTAAATATCCTTTGATTAAAGGAATAGAAAATCCATGGTCAAATTACAGATTGGATGATAGATTATTACATAAGCTCATAATTTCTGGGAATGTTTGAAAATAAATAACACATGCAACTAAAATATCTATCTGTGAAGGTCAGAATTGCACAATTATGGACAATAACATGGAGGCTGCCATTTTAAATGTGACATATGATGTCAGAGCATTTTAACCAATCAGAAAGCTGGGAGGATTTTGTTCTGACATCATGTGGGTTCAACATCTGGAAGCTACACATGGTGAGTTAGACTGCATCATGGCAGCCCAGTAGCAGCATTAGGACTTTTATACAAAAACTCTTACATCTTTTTCATACATGTTCAAATAAGCCTAAAATTTCTTCTTATGGGTATGACAGCTATCAACCTCTGCATGTACTATTCCTTTAATCATCAAAAAGCAAAATTACATAAGATCTCATGTAAAATCAAAGCTACAAACCAATATGAAAAACATTTTTACGGGATGGGTATTTTCTGGTATTTTACTGCTTTTTTTGAGCGCACAGTTTTAATTCTATTTAAAACACAAAAATCACTTAAAAAAAAAAATCACGTCTTCTGCCAGGGTTAAGTCCTTAAATCCTGAGGCAAGAAACATTTTAAAAAATATGAAGTGAAGGATTTAATCTGTAACTACAAGGATTTCAATTATCCACTCTCTTTTCTGATGGATGTGTCATTTTGTAACAAAACTCCTCCACAAGTGAAGAAACTCATTACTGCTAATGTGTCTCTTTGGCAGACAGTTTAGCTCACAGGCAGGTACTTCATCAACCCGTGCTCTGGTCTGATGACAGGCTGCGTGTCAGAACCCACCTCCAACTAAACACCCATACAGTCACTCACTTTTCGCATTGCTTACAGTATTAAAAATGGCTCGGAGGTATAGATCCAATATGAGTTATTCATGAGAAGTTTTATATGCTGCTGTCTTTTAAACTTTCTCATCAAAATTCCATAAATTATTCACCAGAGGCAAAACCTGCCTCGATTTTAATGCTGATCGAAAGCCGCCCCTCAGCAGCGTAATTACACCAGAGTTTTATGCTTCATTATATTTTATTGGGTCTTAAAATGTCTTTCTGGCTGGTCTCTGTTTTTGCAGGAGAGTGGATCATGTGAAGTGATGTGGTGGATTCTGTCACAAATGAGGAGCATAATATGATCCACAATATTATCATTAACCTTTCAGCGATGTGGTACCAGTGCTGTTTACTTCCAGATAAGGAAGTCATTATCATCTCATAAACTGGTGCAAAGTTAAGCAACTAAATGTTCACACTGTGCAAATTAGATTAAACCAACTTTCTATGAAAAACTTTTTTAATTACTGTCTGTTGTCTCCATCTAGTGGTCAGTAGTGGACAGTACAATAACCACAAAATAAGCAGTGTCCCAGTTTCTCTAACACTTGTTTTACCTCTAAACTCTTGTGGGTTTGATGTTTATTCATAATGGAAAAGTGACAAAAATGAAGTGTACACTCTTTGTGTGTCTGCAGCTTTTAAACAAGATGCTTGATTTTTCTTAGACATTAGAAAACTATAGGATTACAATGACTTATTATGCAAAAAAATAATATTTTGTTTACTTCAGATAGAAAACACTTCCCAAGTACTTAAGTTACATTTTGAAAAATTAGTATGATCAGTTGAGAGGATGTCTGCAGACCTCTCCAGATGGATGCAGGTTTTGTTCTGGGCCACAAAGTTATTCAATGTACTCATGAACAATATGTATTTGTTGTCAATTCCTATCATTATTTTTTATTATTAGAAAAAAACAAGGAATAAAGAGAGAATGTGACTGTTACTGCAAAGATGTTGACTGGATTTACATATCCACTTTTATTCAGGCATTGCGCTGCTTTCACTTTCTCTTGACATATGGAAGATGAAAAATGGTTCATTTGCAAAAAAAAAAAAGCAAAAGAAACACGTACAAGAGTTTGAAAGATGCACATTTAAAATGAATTCAGTCAAACATAATTACTGTTTTGGGCCTCTAAATGCTAAAAAATTAAAAAACCTTATAGTAAGATGTCATTAAAAGTGATTACTTAGTGCTAAAAGAAAAAAAATCTTTAAAGTACATTAATTTCAATTATTCTAAAGGTTTTATTCATGGCACAAAACACATACAGTTTACATGCTTTTACATTTAACTTTGTTCACATTTGGCAGTGGCCCCGTTTTCAACTGCACGTAATGACTTTTCTTTTAACTACACTCCTCTGCTTCACAACAAACCAAAAGGCTATTAATAATGAATTACAATCACTGTCAATGAAAGTACAAAACAGTGTTTGTTACAAAAAAAATGCAGCTTTTCCACTGAAAAAAAACACAAATCGTTCTCCTTAAAATGATACACGAATACAACAACAAAGTCCCGCCCGCCGCTGAGGTTTAGGGGTCACACTTCATGATCTCTCTGAGGCAGATGGTAGCGTAGCATGAGGAGTCCAGGTCGAAGCTTAAGGTGAGAGCGAGCGAGTCCTGCTTCCTTTCGCCGGTCGTCCCTCTCGCGCCCTCTCTGCTGGCCGCTCTCTGCAGCTGGTAGCTGAGGTTGTGTGGAGTCGCCAGTAGAGGGCGGTAGCAGCCAGGCAGATTCAGTTTGAGGCTGCTGACTCTGAAGCGACAGTCCTCCAGTCCGTCTCTGGCGAGTCTATCCTGATACCAAGCCCCCATGGCGTTTTCTGGGTACATCACTGTGTTTCCCGGCATCGGTAATAACACCTGATGGGGTAATAAAAACACAACTGTAGTACGATAACCAGAGACAACAGCATTTAGTAGAAGAAACATAAGTAGTTTGTTAAACTTCATACGTGTTCTAGTCTGTAGATTCCCTCTTGCTCCTCTAGATCTGTCACCACATGGATCTGGGAAAGCAAAGGACGAATTATGAGTAACCCTGAAAGACTGTCTGCAGAATGAGACAAAGTGTCCTGTGATAAAGAGATTACAGAACAACGTGTCAACAACAAAGAAAACCACATCAAATACTGTAATGCTGTTATAGTGTGTTAAAATGCAGAATCACAGTATCAGCAGTGAGCAATTTAACCACATATTTCACCTCTACTCTGTCACCTGTTTGTTGTCGGGACTGGAAATAAGCTTCACTGAGGGAAACAGATATCAATACTTGATAATGGAGAACACACATATCAGCACTTAATGACCACGATAAAAATTTAATGAATAAGCTGTTTCCCTTCCCACTTGTCAAATCTCAAAAACCCTAATGTTTAGTTAACTGCTTATGGTCACATCACCTCCTCCTACACCTCTTCCTTCTGCATTGGTCTGATCCACACTCTCACTTTGAATATGAGGCCTTCCACTTGGCACTGGGTGGAAAGGCCAAACATGAACCGTGTTTACATTCAAACACTACAGGAAGGGAACGTCACGGGCGTGCAGAGGCAAAGACTTGGTCTTTATGCAATAAGGTGTGTCACAGACACAACGCAAACAATAAGCTTAAAACACTTACTGCTCCCCTCATAGAACAAGAATATCTATATTATATCCTTCAGATTCAACTTCTGATCTGTTCATTCATTTTATGCAGTTCTGTTGTGAATTACTGTAAAATCAGTTTTGATGATGCATAAATTAAGAAGCAGTGTTAGTCGCAGTGTTTGTGTCAGCTCGGGGTCTTCCAAAGGGTTTCATGGAAAATTTCTGTGGCAGCTGTGGCTCAGGCGGTAGAGCGGGTCGCCTGTGAATCGTAAGGTTGTGGGTTCAATCCCCGGCTCCTCCTATCCACATGAATTGTCCTTGGGCAAGACACTGAACCCTGAGTTGCTCCCAATGGTGGCTAGCGCCTTGAATGGCAGCTCAGTAGCTGTTGGTGTGTGTGAATGGGTGAATGAGTTGCCTTGTAAAGCACTTTGGGACCTAGCTAAGGTCATGGAAGCGCTATATAAATATACTCCATTTACCAAAGTGCTACTTTTTTTCTCATTACTTGAATTTAACATTACATGTATTTTCTATCCTTACTTACCTGAGGTGCACTAGTTTCTTCAGGGTTATCCACTTTGTTTTGTCCTTCCCGTATCCACACCAGGTCGCCTTGTCTGACACTGTGACCCAGTGTAGTCAGCCTGTGTGCGACTGCCTCGTTCCACACTCTGACAACCACAAACAGAACCACACAGTTACTACGAATAAATTACTATGATTGAATGATTAACATTGAATTGACTGATTGAGACCGAGTTGATAGTGACTCATTAATAACTGGACCTGTTTAAAACCAAGGAAATAAATTCAACTATCCAGCTGCACAAAATGAAGTCTCCATTTATAACAAAACCTGCCAAAGTGCAAATGAGCAATTTACTTGATTTCAAGTTGCTGTGATAGCCTCTCAATAGTCAAGATGTTTGTTGTTGGAACGATCACATTAAAAATGTTTGTGAGTGTTGTGTTGTGCAGCTGACCTGCTACAGTAGGCGTGGGGGTAGAAAACTCTCATGCTGTGGGGCAGGCTGAGCCAGGCTTGGGTACAACCATCCGGACCTGTACCGTAGCGGTTCATAGCTCGAAGCATCAGCCGCTCCCGTGCCTTGGACAATGGCATCAATGCCAAAGACTCCTTGGCGTTATCTGGTATGGAGAACCAAGAAAGTCGTTCTTTACTCAAACACAAAAAACCCCACAATAGTACAAGTAGAGGAACTATTATGTAGCAGCAGAAACTCCCAGTTCCTGCTAAATGTAGATGACTTTTACATCACCTCAGATCACTTCCAGACAAAGTTAAATGAATAAAGGATCGGTGTTCGTCTTTGCTCTGACCTGTTTGAAGGAAATGTCTCTTTGCGTGACTCTGAGGATCGTTGCCTTCCTCTGGTGTGAAGAAGAGACGCACGGCACTCACCTGACACACACAACATTATACATCAACACAGCACACAGAACATGACAAATGTAATTTAACAATGTAGGACAGTAGTGTGATAATAGTATTATTACTTCTGCACATGGTACATGTTTCTAGCATTTACCATATCCTCTTTTAGAAGAGCCAGTCCCACTCGATCGGACTGAACACTCTGTCCACTCCCAAACCTCTGTGGTCCATAATAGTTGACAAAACCTCTGGTCTGCAAATAAAAGTTAAAGGTAAATGTAACTACTGCAGCTGGTTTGAAGCAGCAGGCTATTCCAGTGCCATTCAGCTGTAAAGGGTGTAATATTATAGATTTTTCTTACTGTCAACAAATCCCATTAAAAGATTAAAAGTTAACTTTTGTTCCCATTAAGGACATCCTTTTTCAAAAATTGGCTACAAATACACAATTCAGTGTAAATATTATGTAAATAATTAAATAGAATAAAATACCATTGGACTGTTTTCTGCTGCGGATAAATAATTAATTGTAAAGTGCTC
>OOFC01047704.1:20044-57544 GCA_900323345.1 Pseudochromis fuscus
CGTTCATGTGTAGTACTGTGAGTCCTAATGGGCTCATCACTCCTTTGGAATAGATAAAACTGTTGCTACAAAGTTCAAAGATGACAAAGACATCTTTAAATGTTCAGATGTTGATGTTCGTAAAATTAAGTCATGACCAAAAATTGGATAATTTGTGGTGTTTCATGTGTAAACAAAATTATACTTATACATTTTCTATTATTATACATCAGCTGAAACGTACAAAATAAGTTGAGCAGTACCTTGACGTTGTCCACTGCTTCCTTTACTAGTGCTGCCAGGCGAGTGTGTGTGTCTGCAGTAGAGGAGTGTGTGTCAGTGGCCCCGTGAGGTCTCAGGTCACGGACCACCAGGTCGAAGTGATTCCCCTGAAGACGACCAAGCCTGAGAGGCTCGTTGACGGAGCGGACCTGAGACAGGCGCATCCCCCTCTTCTCAAACTCTGCTGTCTTCTCTTTCAATCTAATGATGATCAGAATCATAAGTGATCATCAAAGGAAGATCAATATTAAGACTATTGAAACTTTTTGTCTGGTGAAAAGAGAAAAAAACTTTTGCCAAACCAAATAATTGAATGAAAAACAGCAGTACCTTTGAGGTGAGACCTTCTTGACCACCATGGACTGGTAGGTGATGGCTCTCTTATCCTTGATCCCAGCGTATGTGAAATCTGAAGGAAGGACACCGAGAGTTGCTGCCATGTAGCTGATGGCTTCCAGAGTCTCCAGGTTTGCCTTACACAGTGTGAACGCTGAAAGAGACACGCACAAACACATTAGGTTTGTATTCTGACTGAAAATGTATACTGTTACACTGCACTGTCAAACTATATATTTCAATATCAAATGTTTGTACTTTTCTTCCATGTGACCTCATTTGTTAAAACATATCAACTGGTGTTTTATTTTCATCCAAGTCATTTTGTGACTTTTTGTGTTTTTCTGGAGGAGTTGGACAAACTCAAGCAAGAAAACACATTGACAAATAGTCAGTGAAGTTGATTTGTGATTATTATCATGTCACTAGAGCTGGAAGAATTCATTGATTAATACCAATTTTGACACATCAGCACAGTCATTTTTTGATAGGAATACCATATAGGAACTTCAGTGCTTCAGTCCTACACCTTACCAGTGTAAACTTCTTCCTCCTTGCGTTCCTCTGCGCTTCTCTTCTTTGGCCTCCCTCGCTCCCTCAGCCTCACTGAGATTGATGTCCTCCCCTGTTCGTTAAAGCTTTTAGTCTCCACCAGTTTCCCAAACCTTCGGTTCAGGAAGTGGTGGACGGCGGTCCTGTGCTCCTTATTGTCATCTGGTCCAAATGTATAGGAAGAGCCTCGCACTTTAGCATCTATGAACCTGAAAAAGTCCTCTGCTTCGTCGTCTTTTACCAGCTGGGAGAGCTCTCTGTAGTCGGGGTCTTCCCTCACTCTGATCTCAGGCTGAATGGTGACAGTCATGAGGAAGGGGAAGCGGTGTCTGACAGCTCTGTGGACGTTAGCTCTTTGGTGCTTGTCAGCAAAGGATCCCAGAGAAAGCTCCAGCTCTGTTGGCTTTTTATCTCTGAGAGTCAACACAAAGTGCTCAAGCTCTTCGCTGACTGACTGGCCTAAAATCACACCTAAATCAAAACTCCCTAGACTAGGCAGTGGGACATCTACCCCCCACTCCAATGAAACATCAGTGTCCTGTGAGAGTGAGGAGTGACTGTTCTCCTTACATTCTGCTCTAGATTTGTTGTTTCCATCTGTGGAGGCACAGCCGGGTGTTTGTGCGGCTGTTGCTGTTTTGACTTGTTGTCCGTCAGTGTCTATCTCCGTCACCACAAAGTCTTCAATAAAGTTTTTGATGCTTCCAAGAAAACCTTCATGGTTTGATATGAAGCATGCAGGGACGTTCACAGCCTCACTGCCCTGCTTCATGGTCACTGTATCCAAACAGAGTTTTTACTTACTCCTGTTGAAAAATAAAATAAAATGTTAAAAAAAATGCAATTACTACAAATGCTTATTAGATACTTTATAGCACAGGTGTTTTAAATTACCAGGTAAAAGTATGATTATCATAAACTTAGCACTCGTTAAGAATTTTTTTTTATCGTACAGAGGACAGAATATCTTCTTTAGGGGTAGAAGAGTCTTTGGAGATTCTGAAAATATCAAAACAAATGTTTTATCAAACAACCTTGTGCACTACCAGTTAAATATCTTACACTGATAGTTATTCTTATGACACGAATATATGCTGATACGTGACTGACAAAAACTAAGGCCAGATTTTTAGCCTGCTAGAATAGACGCACACCTTAAAAAACATTTCCCTTAGTCTTAGAAATACATTAGGCGTTTAATTTCCGCGTAGCATTCGTTATTTATGCAACAACAGTCTGTCTAATTAGAGTAACATCTATATCCTGCAAATAAACCTACCTCGACATTGGCTGTCGGAGAGCTGAACCTGCTAGAACAAAGAAAATAAAGCACATTGCTGAATTAAAATGGGAACATAAAATATTCATGAATTAATGATAAAAACTTCAATGTTTGTTTACGCAACGAACCAGCGTGCTGTATGTAAACGAGACGCTTGTAAACACAACCACGCTGAAACGACTCCGTAAACTTCCGCGTCATGTGACCACCACGTGACCTCGCTTAAAGGGACCGTATTACATTACGTCAGGGAGGAGCCGAATATAGTTGGAATGAAGTTAACATAAACTTGAAGCTGCGAACATAGCGTTGTAGATTATGGTAAAAGCGAATTACATTAAGAAAACAATGCATATCATTGCTGATATGGGTGATATTTAAGCATCCGTCCATTAGATTATGAAAAAGACCATGATTCACTCTATAAACTCTTGTTTTTTTGTTCTGTGGGAAAAGTGAGACACAGATCTGGCATTTTGGCTGCTAGAAGTTCCAGTACGTCCTCAGGTCTAAGTGTGAAATATGCAGGTTGTGTGAAAACATATTTACAAAAATCACAACCAGCTTCCTGATGTGGTTGACAATGATACTATGAGTCAAAACCAGAAACTGACAGTTAAACCACCTTTCCAGTGGTGTATATACATTATGAATACATGGTTCAGTTTCTTTATTTTCTATATATTTAAAACCATTCACTTGATAGTGTGATGTAATTATAAACAATTGAACAGCTAGCCTACTTAAAGGATTTTGAGGTGACTGTTACAATAATTTTCTCAATACAATGTGATGTTTAAAGAAAATTTATTATTAATGCTATTATTGCTATTGTTTTCTATTTATTTCTTTTTATAAAAATGACAGTATTGTCTGAACTGTTAAGTCGTAGCAATGATGATGATGATGATGATGATGATGATGATTATCATTATTATTATTATTACTATTATTTTTGGTATTATTGTTTATACAAAACATATCAGCAACAAACCAGTCCAATTATTTTAACATTATTGTTTTTTTGCTGTTGTTGTTGTTGTTTTTCAAAGGAAACAGCAGGTACATCAGACCTCACCATCAAGGAAAAGTTGCTTCTGACTCACCTAGTCTCTGGAAATAACCTAAGCAGTTCTCAGAATGAAGAAATACATCATGTAAACTGAAGCCAGCACATATAGTGCATTACCACTTGATAACCACTTAAACACTCTCACTCTCCCTGCACTCTTGAATCATTAATGTTTGCTACAAACTGCAGAGTGTGGTCCACATAAACTGCTCTATGTTTCCTGGCATTTTGTTTGGAATGCCATTCTGCTGTGAGCTTTGCTGGGAAAAGTTAAGAAGAAGGACCTTTGGAGCTAGACATGAGGAATGTGCTGTAGCTAATAATGACAAGTGGGTTAGACAAAGCTACTGCACTTGGGAAGGCTTGAGAACAAAAAAAATCAATGGGCCATCTGCATCCATTTCCAAAAACTTCAACTAGACTCTTAACCGGTATGAAAAAGAAGGAGAGTGCAGTTGAAACAATTTCCCGACAGTTGTAATCTTGGTTTCATTTTGAGGTTGTTGATCCAGATTAGTTGCATAACGTCCTGCAAATCTTGGAAAGACTGCAGATTGCACAACCATCACTTTTACATGGATATGTTTCCAGTGCTTTCAGCTGCTTTGGCACAAGGCCCCGAAGGTGTATCTCTGGGAGTGGGGAAGGACTCACATCTGGTGAGAATTTCAAAGCTTAAAGCCCAGTTTACCTTCACAAACCTGTGTTTTTGTTGGCATTTCCAAAAGGAGATCCTGAAAGACTTCAGGGACAATGATGTAAGTCCACTACCCTGGAAAGATTCATTGTGCTGTTGAAGAAGTCCTGATATTGTTTCAGAGGAGTGCTAACATGCCCCACAGGATACAAAGAATTCAAAAACAATAGGAGTTGGAGACAAAACAGCAGCTGTCTGTTTTTCTGAGAAATGTAAAGTTCAAAATGCAAAAACCATTACAGACATACACTTAGCTAAACCATGAACGTGTGAAAAGATTAACACAAATGAATAAGTCCTGACAGAGAGCTTTAAGGCCAAAGAGAAAAAAGAGGCAAACAAGATGTGAAGCAGGAAAATATAGAATTATGCATGCAGTGTAATTCCAATTCAAACAAGCACAACTATTTTATTTATTCAAGTTCTCTCAGAGGAACGAACAGGAAGGGCAGCAGAATGGTCTCTGGGGTTTTTGACCCATTGTGTCAGTCCGCCCACCAACATCCTCTGCGCCACAGAATCCCTCTGTGCCTTCATGTCAAACAGATGTGTGAGTGCGTGCCAGAGATCTTCACAAAGCCGACTGAAGCACTTGGAAGTGTGTGACACCAAGAGAGCTTTATGTATGTGTCTATAAGAATGTCAGCATTAGATGTGTTTGTCTTCATCATGCTGTCCAGATGTCTCTGCACTCCATTAGGAAATGCTCCACTCTGGACTTCTGCTGGAGGGACTCCAGGGACTAATAATATTGCAACAATGTGCATTATGTGTGAGTGTGATGTGTGGACAGAAAGACAGACATATGGCGTGAATGTGTGTTTGTATGTGTGTCTGTTGGGGGGGCTCTGATGAGTGGTCATGTGATGGAGCCTGTCACTGTTTGTTCTTCTGAGACAGCAGTGGACAAAAAGGTCTTTATGGTGGACTGAACTGAGCTGTCATTGAGACACACACACACACACACACACACACACACACAATGAATGAAATAAGCACTTGATTGGTCTTTTGTCTTTCATTGGTAACATTATGAGGTTTGTTCAACCTCCTGCTTTCATCTTTACTATTGGTAACCAAGAGATGCAACACCGCTGGGATGTAATAACAATTTGTTTAATTGTAACTGATTTCAGGAGTTCATCCTTCAGCTTGCTTGAAGTATAAATATGTATCTTTTGATGACCTTTGCAGACAGAAGCTGTGATGGTAAAACCAGTGAGAACTGGCTGTTACAATGTACTCAGCCTTGGAGCGTTTATCTCTGTAGGGCACCTGTATAATCTGATTATTTTCTGCTTTTTGTTCAAACTTTATGATGCGTTTATTGTGACTATCCTGCAAAAGTGGTGATTTCTGTTTGACAAATAAAAGTGACAGATAATTTCCAGCTTCTTTATTTCTCACCGAGAATTTCCAAGGCGCACAATGAAGTCAACAAAACATCCTGCAAAATGAAGAATTAAGTACTTATTTTAGACCATGGTATATTCATTTTGTGATTATTTGTTATATGAATGACAAAAAGCATCAACACCTGAAGCCTAATATCTTGTGTTGCACACTTGATGAATAAAGCTGAGAGTGGACTGGTGAGGATTCATCTGTTTGTTGTGGACATCAACATTTCCTGCCCAGCTGATCATAAATCTTCTGCACAGCTTTCATAACCGCTGTAATGTGATCATGCTCATTACTGACAACAATCCATTTACATTAGGGACCTTAAAGGGCCAAGGTGAAAGCAGCTGAACCACAAACACCCACAAAGATGCTCCATGAACAGAAAAAAACAACATTTAAACTCACTTTGTACAACGTGTGTACATCTGACACGCTATTAACTCATTATTAATTATTCCACCTCTCCAACTCCACCTCCACACACACATTCCCAGCCCTCTGTCCAGATGGGGAGGGCCTTTGTCGGGGGTTTCCTCTCTGTCTGTGTCTCTCTCCACCCATCGGATACGTATAGAAGTTTCTCTTAGTTTAAATCATCGCTCTCTACAGCGCTTGGATATCTTGTGAAGTAAATCCTGAAGCTGCATAGAGAGATCCAGCCACACAGAAATGGGGAAAGTGAACGTGTGGTTGAAGCGGAGTTTTATGATCGCGATAGGTCTGATCGGGGTAAGTGTTTTTCCTTCTGCTGCTGATCCTTTTATAGACAAATAAAGCGAGGCACGCAAACATTGTCCAAGCGCAGATTATTCCTGTTATCATACATAAAAATGATCCAGCAGCCAATGTATTATTCTTATACAAGTAATTTTACACCTTATTTTGCCTCAGTTGTCGGTATTGACGCTGCAGCTGTTGGGACTTTACATAGAGATTGTTTACTGGAAATATACATGATTAAACACATAGGGGAGAAAGTGAACCCCAGTAAAAATAAATGAAAATGATAATTTGAATGGTAGTAACCTCTTCATGAACAATAAGAAAGTCTTAATAATGCATTAAACTGAATCAGCAGTAAAAGTTTCCTGGGATAACTAATAAACCCTCCTGCTGATAACATTTGATATTATAATTGGATGTAACAGGTACTTGGATTTTTAGAGCCAGTAAACCAATTCTTCTTTATTTTAAAGTTTAAAAAGTCTTAAAAAATGTCAAAAAGAAAACTTCATAGAAATATATTGCTAAAAAAGGGATGCCATCAAATTGTGTTTTGTTCAAGAAAAACAAAGACAACAAGGAGGTGAAAAAACACAAGTTGTTTGTCTGAACTTGTGCAGATCATTAAAGTGAAGTGCCACTCTAATGCAGCACAAACATATCATTTGGCATCTTTATTGTTGCCACACACTCTTGGCACAGATGACACATGCCAGTGTTGTGCCATCAGAACCATAGTAATTCAGTTAATTATCAAACTTGTTGAGTTTTTATCCTTCCCGTCATCCTCCCCCTTTCCTCCTCCTCGCTTTTTCCTGACAGTAGTTGTGAACTGTTTATGGAGAATTCATTAAGTGGATGGGAACTGGATTGTGCAACATGTGGTTTTTCCTGTGCAGGGAGTGTGTCCCTGCAGCTACTTTTAACTGCCACCGGTCGTATACAAGCCTAACGGTTGCTGCCCTGTTGTTTTGTATGTATTAATCAATGAAACAACCCATTCGACTAATCACACAGACTGAACCCACACGCTTCTTCTTTAACCCAGAGCTCTTAAGTAGGAATAACTCTGGTTTTATGGCAGCTGATGGCACCAGCGAGATCACATGTGTTATTTATTTCATAACTAGAAACACTGTTGCTTTCTTGTGGTGAACACAATTTTGTTGAAACAGTTGCCCATGATAAACATTATTCAGGGATTTCTTTTCAGACAGGATCATATTCTCTGATTTTACCCAAAATGACTTGTTCCTTGGATAATATCGCTCCAAAAACTTTCATCGCGATCTGTTTCAGACAAACAATCACAAAACCAACACAGGTGACAACTTACAGCAGCAATGTCTGTCTTTTGACCGATAAGCCTCAGCAGTGCTTCACATTTCTGGTCCACTTTTCATTTGTTCTCACACACTTCTGTTCCCTCTTTAATGGACGTATCACTTTACTAATATTCTTGGGTTTATCGGCTGCTGTCTTTTAATCTCACCTGAAGTTTTCAATAGGATCGACCAGTCAGGCCACTCGGGAATATTCTTGGAAGAAAGCTTGAACCAAGCTGATCAGGATCAATGTCCTGCTGGAAAGTCCAGTGATTAACCAGCGTGGATTTAAATTTTGCTCTCACAGATTGTGTGAAGCATCTGAAAGGAGGGCACACCACCACAAACTGAGCTGTGACCTTATTCTGAGAAAGAGAGAAAGCTTACAGGAAAGCACAGGTAGTGGTTACAAGGAAACCTCATGCTGGGGGAGGTAGTCTGCAAACATGTCATGGGTGAATGAGGAGAAACAGGACACAGGATGACAAAAATAACAGACAATGTTTTGCTACATTTAATTTAGTGCCATTAACTTGCAAACCTCCCAAAAGCCCAACTTCCTATTTCCCTTACCGCAAATGTAATTTTTAAAAAATCTGGCTCAGCAGAAAGATTTTAATGCACACTGTTGAAGCCAATAATGTAATAACAGCTGATAATGTAATAAATTTGCCCTTTTTGAAATGTAATAGGCCAATAACGTAATAAAAGTCCTGAACCGATAACGTAATAACTGTTGGCCAATAAGGTTATTGGCCAACAGTTATTACGTTATCGGCGTTATCGGTATTTGCAAAAACTTTACATTTGCAAAGTTTTTTTCTTTTACCAGGGAAATAATTAAATAAGCAGCAAATAATGTACTAAATTATTACGTTATTGGCCAAAAATTATTACGTTATCAGTTCAGGACTTTTGTTACGTTATTGGCCTATTACATTTCAAAAAGGGCTAATTTATTACATTATTGGCTGGTATTACGTGGATACCCGTTGAAGCCAACAATGTAATAACAGCCAATAATGTAATAACAGCTGATAATGTAATAAATTAGCCCTTATTGAAATGTAATAGACCAATAACGTAATAACTGGCCAATAAGGTAATAAAAGTCCTGAACCGATAACGTCATGATTTTTGGCCGTAATAAGCAGCCAATAACTTAATAAATTATTACATTATTGGCTGCTTATTACATCATTGGCCTGGTAAAAGAAAAAAAAACTTTGCAAATATAACAACCGTTATTACATTATCAGTTCAGGACTTTTATTACGTTATTGGCCAGTTATTACATTATTGGCCTATTACATTTCAAAAAGGGCAAATTTATTACATTATCAGCTGTTATTACATTATCAGCTTCCACACGCACACTGTCAGCAGAGTGGAAGGATTTTAATTGTGACTATTTAGTTATTAACTGATGATATTTTCGTTATGGATTTTATAAGGTGTTTGAATAATTGTGTTAATATTTATGATTACATATTTTTCCTGATTACATGATCAAAAATACAAAATAATTACAGGTAATGAATGATAAAGTTTTTTTGCTGTTACAGGTCATCAGTGTCCTGCTGCTGGGACTCGCTCTGTTTAGCCATGGATACCTCCACAAAGAAGAGGAGGTAACACATACATTGACATTTTACAGTCATCTACTAGGTTTTCTATGAGGCAACCATTACCATATTGGTGGCAAAACAAGTTTCAAATGAGTATTTTTGACACTGCAGCTGTGACGGGAAACAAATGGCTGCCTTTAAAATACAATGAAATCAAGAACTAGGAAACCTCAGCAAAATGCACACTGAGCATCACTTGATGAGGATCTTGCAAAAACACACACTCAACACAACAAACAGCAATGTGCATGGATGCCAGGATGACACATTGACCTGATCCTGTTTGTTTTCCCCAAAGATCGAGGATGTGCTGGCAGGCCTCCACATCATATATGTTATTGCTGCTGTAACTCTGGCCATGGCCATCATCGCTGCGTTCGGTGCCCACAAGGAGAAGAAGTGGGCTCTGATAGCGGTGGGTAAAGACAACAAATGTTGGTAATAGTTGTAAGTTATAACAAAGTCTAATTTTTGTGTATTTGTGTGTGTCAGTATACAGTGGGAATGATTCTTTGCAGTTTGTTCGTGTTTGCGGTTGAAATTCAAGGACTGGCTTCGAAATCACTGGTATTACAAAAACTCTGAAATCTCTTTTCCATGTGTGTGTTTTTTTTTCCTGTGTGCGTTTCACAAATAAGCCTTTAAAAGAGTCTTTCAAATTGCAAGTTGTCTCATTTTAAATAACTTTGCTTTATTGTACAGATGGCTGATCAGCTGGAGAAGCAATACCTGGAGATGATGCCACTGGTTAATGCTAGTGAGAATATAGTTGAGGCCATCAAGGATATACAGGCAGAAGTAGGTGACCTTGTGTGTTTGTGCGTGCATGCATTACTGTTCATGGTCATTTTTATTGAACGCAGTCTCAGATAACAGCTTGGGAAAGTGATAAAATAAGGAAAACTTAAAAAGCACAGCAAGAGCAAAGATGCTACTGTAAACTAATTTTTTGTGACACAAATCAGACGCAGTGTAGGAGCCATATTTCATTTGTTGTTTTTGTAATAACTCACCCCAGACACCAGGGGGCTGTATTTATTGTACCAGACCCCGACGCAACGGGGTCAGGTGAAGTTATTTAGCTGATTCCCTAATTGTCCTGAGGTGTTGCGAATGGAGAGGAGAGGGAAACAGTTTTCGACTGCGTTCATTGTCCTTTATGGTGCTGGTTTGTGTTATATTTTCCTTGCGTTTTATTATTTTTGTTAACTTAAAAGTATAGGCGCAAATAAAAGAATATTGTTTGGAAGAATCCGTTTTTAAATTTTATTTTACTTCATTGAGTGCACGTCCAAACTACCCCCACCATTCAAACCAGTAGTGCCTGTGTAGAGGACACAGTCACTACACGCAGGTTGGACAAGAAGTCTAACATTTTATTGGTGAGAGGGATTAGGAGGTGGGATCTGTGTATTGTAATTTCTCACTCTGACTTCCCGCTCAGTTGGAGTGTTGTGGACTGGAGCAGGGCTACCAGGACTGGAGCAACAACATCCCAGAGTCCTGCCTGTGTGCTGAGGAGTCCACTAATCCATGTGTGAGTGTGAAAACCACTGGAGGTTTTTATAGCTTCACTGAACCTTTATTGTCCTACTATTCCACATTTGCACATGTACACTCATGAAATTGGACCTTGGTCCTGGTTTCAGCTGTAAAAAGACAAATGTAAACGATCCAGGACTCACAAATATACTGTATTCCTATAATCCAGAGGATACTGCATGTTAATGTGGATTTGAATGAAGTGTTTCCTTTTAATTAAAGGAACCAAATCTCCCTTCACTCAGCACTCAACTGCTTCCTTTCCTTCTGAATTTTCATCCATGCAAGCGTCAAACTATGATTAGCAGAGTCATTAGGTATCTTGAGCATTATGATACCGACTAAGAAACATCAACAACATCAATGGACTAACTTGATCTTGACGTTCATGTTTCACTGAGGGTCAATGACTCTCAATGAAAGACGATGTGATTTTTAAAAATGCATCCCATAGATTTCCCATTAGAAATTTGACCCATGCTTTGGTCATTTAAAAGAAAAAATACTATCAAAAATATAACAGCATTACACATTAGATGCTTGTATAGAAAATATACATGTGCAACATCTGCATTTTTATTGTGCTCCTGTGTGGGAATGTGGTTGAATCTAGGCCATGGTGAACTGAAAAAACCACCTGCGTTCGAGGTGAGACCTCTTTAAGTATCTACACCAGTTGCCCTAGATTCAAACCTGTTTGGATTATTATGCTTATGTTTGCATGGCGATGGTGATTTATCTGAAAGCACTGTTGTTTCTACGGACAGCCTCACAGAGCTGTTAGTGTTTCAGCTCATGATTCATTCATGTGTATCACAGGTGGCAGCTCCTCGAGACAGCAGCTTGTTTCGGGACAGTGGAGGTGACCAGCCCATCATGATTTATGGAAAGGTAATACAGACATTCTCTTAAAAAATGTTTATTTTATGTGTAAACTGTTGCGTGGCACATCTGTAGCTGTCTCTGTTTACAAATATTTAGTATAATCTATGTATGCACAATACAGTGAAGACGTCATATGAAAAGTTGCACTTCTCTGTTTCAGGCATGTCTTCAGTACATCGTTGCAAAGGATATGGATATGATAAATGCTACATTGGGTGTAATGCTGGGAATGACATTACTGTGGGTACGTAAAATCACCGTCTGTGTCATGTACTCCTACTTCACTTCAACTGATGCTGACCTTCACAATACACACTAATGGTTTAATGTTTCTTTTTTTCCCATTTTTATTTAGCCACAATAAAACTTTATAAACCTCAAAACTTTTCTTCAATTCATATTCAAAATATTTTACAATTTTTTAAACCTTTAACCCTTTGTTGTGGAAGAGCCCAACAGGGGACTGGAGTTGAAAATTAGCACTAGGTACAAACTCTATATGCATCACATCAGCTGCAATTTTGTAACTATGTTTGTCTGCATTGTCCCTATCAAATAAATTAGATAAAATTATTTCAAGCCTGTTGTCTAGACAGGTCTGCACATGCGTGTTTGGATTACCGTAATTATGTGACAGTTTGCGCAATCAGAAAAATTCCAACGGTTCTGAGAGCTGAGATGTTGCACTTTACAGTGAATATGGTGTCATTATGGTAATTTCATTAGCGTCTCCCAGAAGCCAGAAAAACAGCTGATTTACTATATACTACGTGTTGTAAGAGTGTAATAACAGTGACGATGAAGCAAGAATAGCAGAAAAACACAAAAAGGGATTTTGATTTTAGAGTTATACTGAACAAAAACACTGCAACTGCACATGAATGTTAGATTTTGCATGTTAAATTTGAAATCAAAATAAGCATCTATGGTCCAGGTGGAAATGTGCAGGCTCAGGTGTTAAAGGGTTAATTTGTGCAGCTCATTCAACCATGAAAAAAACTTGCATAAATAATACGGTGTTTTGTTTTGGGGTTTTTTTCGATATAAATTAGTTAGTGAATGGAACAATTTACCAAATACTGACCATTTTTCAAATTGGATATTCATGGCAACAGGCTGTAAAGAAACAAGCGCTTCACTTCATTAGCTTTGTCTTTACTGCCCCCTTCAGCCTCTTTCTAAAATTGCAGCTGTATTGAAACTAAAGAAGCGTCTCTGCTCCTCTGTCCCTCAGGTGCTGTCAGTAGTACTGTGTGTTGTCATCCTTTGCCGGCTGAACCGAAAGGTGGACACTCCCACAGTGGTCTACAGTCAACAGGCGAAAGCAGGCAACTACACCACTCTCACAGATGCTCCAGAGTACACCTGAGGCTTTGGTATTTTTTAGTTTTGGCTGCTGCTCCCTGTGGTGAAGGTTATTATGTCAGTATATTCAACAGCAAGTGCAAAAAAAACAAAAACTTTGGGAACAATGGGATTAACACAAGGGCACAGACTGTATTCAGGATGCTTGAATATATTAAATGCAACAAGTGAAGCTGAATTTAAAATTATGCGTTTTATTTCTTTGTTTTCAGAAGAATTTTGTTCATTTTTGCCAAACATTAAATTATGGGCTATGCCAGAAACATCACAAATTGTGAAAGAGTTAATTCCCTTTATTTGTAATAACCACACACATTTCAAGCCAATATCTTGTAAGAGCATCAGATACATGATGGAGTTAGGTTATGATGGAGTGAGTCCCTCAGTTCCTCGGGTTAAAGATGATGTGTTTCCAAAAAACAAACAAAAAGCACTGATAAAGAAAATAAAAGTATTGGTGTTTTAATAAGAATGTTCATTGTTTAAAGTGTATTTTGTGGTTTTGTAGCTTTTTCTGTATTAATGCCAGATTTTATTTTTAACATTTTTAAAACTTTGCAGTGACATTTTTATATGTTTAGTATCATTTCTAATCTGTTCATGGCACTGTATCCGTAGAAACAGGGATGGTGAAACTCCATTAAACCTGTTTCCTCCTCTGTTGCCTTGCTTTAAATGAAAGGAGAATGTATCAGAAGGTTGAGACGCTGTGTAACTGTGTAAATCCACCTGGCATCTTATGATGCAAAAAGACTGCAGTGTTTTTATAGAGTTTTTTGTTTCCTGAATTTGTGGAGACAAGTGTAAAAACTGCCATAGATATTTTGAGTATTAAAATGGTTGTATGCCCTTTTATTGTTTTGATTTTTTTCATGAAACACACCACACACCAACAACAGTGATGTAGCAGCTTCAAATTAATACAAGTGATGAATGAAATCATGCTGATAAAGATCTACATGTGTGAAAAATTAACTACCCTAAACTTTACTAGCTGCACTCTGACACCTAGACAGCAGTGATCACATTTGCTGATGAATTTCAGTAGACTAACTCAGTACATGCATGTCAGTTCACATAGAGGAACAAGGTCATGAATATAGATCAAACAGAACTGAATTCAACTGTAAACATCTGTTCCTCTTGTAGCATCAACAGCTTTTGTGCAAACATTTACTACATTTAAACTCAATGCATTCAGCCCTGTTAGAGCCCGATATGTAACACTGACCTGAAACGTAACAATGACCCAAATTGTTATAAAAAAATATATATTATAAAACCAGAAATGTGATAACTGCTCGATAATGTAACAAAAGTGCTGAGCCTGAAATTAAATTTAAAAAAGTGTAACAAAACCCAAAATGTAATAACTGGTCAATAATGTAACAACATACTGAGCCCAAAAAGTAACAGCCTCTTACATTTTGTGTCCATTATTACATTTTGGCTCGTTGTTACATATCAGGCTCTAACAGGTCCTTAAGGGTTTTTTGTTTTTTATTATTTATTCATTTCCGCTTAACAACAATAATCCTAAACTAGATATAACAAGTCTCTTCACTGCCATCATCAGGCTAGAGATATGAAAAACTTCTTCAAAAATGATAAATTACAGTGTAAACAACAGCTTTATGTCACTGAGTCAGTGAAGGAGATACTATTGAAACAGCTGCAACTCTACTAAGCGTAATGCAACAGAAACGTATTAGAACAAATGCTACATCCAGTGTTGTCACAGTAACTGTATGCTTCATGCTAAATGGTGATTTGAGTATCAGATAAGTTATCCTGCCATCCTTTGTGTATGACATCTCAACTTCATGTAAACAAAGTGTTTGCAATGTACAAAACAACTTCAAAATAAAACAAAGACAAGAAACAAGAATCACATTTTTATTCCTGCTATTTACAAAATATTACATAAGTTCATCCCATAAATAAATAAATAAATAGACAGTGTATGACGGAAATAAAAACACCATACTCAACAAGAACATACTGTATATTAGGCATTGATGGTTAAAGTGCACAGGTAGACACTGGATCTGCTGTTTCAGATGAAATTCATTAGACAGTGTAAGGAGACGTTTGGACTGCAGGCAGCTCATGCAGCGAGTTAGACGTGATGTGGCGTAAAGGCTTCTTCGGTGAGAGCGGCATCCGTTGGAAACTTTACAATCTCTGCAAGAATATCGACACGTTTTCCCACAAGAGCCTCTCACAACCTGCCTGCAGTGGCCTCGCCGAACGTTTCAAACAATCCTTGACACCAAAATAACTGAGGAGTTATACTGCGTGAGCGAAACAAAATCCCCTCTTCTCCCAGTGGAAATGATCATTTACTCGCTACATGTACTTTAAGGAAAAACTGAATGGCGTTTAAAACATACACTGTGCATGAGAAGGCATCAAGACATTCTGGTATCCTAATGAGACACATCACTCATTCTTATGTCTAACCTGAATATTCACCCAAGAAAATACATTGCTGAATAAATGGTTATATTTTAATGGAAGCACTTTGTAAACACTGTTTAAGAAAGGTGCTACATAAAGGTTATTAATATTATTATTATTATTTTAAGGATTATTATTTGGTCTAATGCTGAAAATTTAACGTGTGCTTAAGACAAGTACTAGTATATAAATATGTATGCGTCTGTTTTCCAATGAGAAAATTTTGGAGTCGGGTAGGGTTTGTAGGGTTCATGTGCACCCTACCCAAAGAAAAAAAAATAGATGCAACTGTATTAATAACAGTCGGATTTACTGATGTCTCCAGGTGTGATGAGATAAATCATATCAGCCAATCAGGAAACTCTCAGTGTAAATAACAAAATGCCAAGACAGGCCCCAGCTACTCAAAGAAAGCATAAGACGTGGCGAGGTATTCATTAAGAACATAATTACAGATGTGACAAAACCATGTGAAAATGTGATGATTATTAAAGATTGGTTAATTTCATTAAATTGCTTTTTTTTGTGTGTTTTTTTACAGCAGTAAGGCAAACAAGAGTAATCTGAAATTGATCTATGCATGTAGAATATTTTCAAACATCAGTTACATGCATTAACATGTATAAAATCATAACATATATTGCTATAGCACAAAATAGCCAGGGTTATGGTACACAGCATAATGTGCAAATTCAAACAAGGTATGCTTGATAGTAAGTGGAAGAGTGTATTAAAACAGACTAGGTGACTAGAAAGCACCGGGAACGTATCTGTTGGACTGGAGGAGAGCCATGAACTCCTGTTTCCTTTTTATCTGGCCCATCAGCTTGATGCTCATTACAAGTAGAACCACCTGGGAAAGGAAGCAGATCAACACTCAACATACGTGTCAACTAAGATGCCAGATAACAGATATGATTGTTTAAGTTGTTTTAAGTTGCAAACATTAGAACTGGTGGTTAAATTATTGGCTGTTAAAAAAGTACACACCCAAAATACTCCACTTCCAAACTGTATACCCATCTCCAACGAGAAGGCAAGCTTCAGTTCAGAAACATAGATTGGTAGACAGGGCTGCAGGGGGGAAAAAGTGCAAGGACATGCAGTTCATTTTGTCTTCCTCAGTGTTAGACTGTATCTACTTAAGTATATTTGAAATATAAAGTAAAAGTTTTGTTTCTTTACCTCTTGATAAACATACTGGTTCTTTGGAGCACCAAGTGTGGCGCTGCCCCGTAGTCGAATCTGTGTTAGAGAAGAAATTCAGAGTTTATCTGACATCACCATCACCATCATCAACATCAGTGACTTCCCAGGTTTGTGTCATTAAACAAATCCAGATAATTACTAAATATACATGTTTTTATGGCGAGTGGTGCAGTTGTATTTGTCATTTGTCTGCTCTTGTTAGCCACACTCTTTGCCTTGGTTTATGTATTAATATAATTGGTATAATTAAAGCTGTAGGAGGGTGATTTTTTTAATTGGAGCATGCTTTTCATATTATTTCATTTGAAAGGAAAATGAACAAGCATTCAGTCAACAGTATCTAAAAATATACAAAACAAACTTGTGTTAAAGATCTTCACTGCTTATGTTGTGTGGGGATACTCACACATTTTCCTGGATATTGGCAGTTACAGGAGGAAGGGATGGTGGAGCCCCAGTCTTTGTAGCCTTCAATTAGACCACAGCACTCAAACTGCAGGCGATACACAAAAACACAAAACAGGAAGTAGAAATAAACAAAAAAACCCAAGGTGTAGCACTAGTTGCTGACGTTTCCTATCATTGCTCACATTAAAAATTATGATGACTCAGTATGTTGACTGGATTTGTATGAGGAGGATTTGACTTATAGAAAGTAGATAATGGATGAAGCTAACATCATCCACTGGTTTGTGATTTGAAGCCAGGAGTTTGGCATTTGAACGTCTCCATATTGGCTTTTTTGGAGACATAAGTGACCATATTTGGACACGAAGGGAGGAGTGAGGAGGTTTCTGACCCTTGAACTTTGAAGGTCTGTTCTCATTGGATTAGTTTCAAATTAACCACAACCCTGAATAGCTGCTTACATCTTCCTGAATGCTATACAGCAGCGTCCTGTTGGCTTTGCTGGTTGTAGTGAGCGGCATCATGGACAGCAGCTTGTTCTCCTCACGGACCACACGTTTCTATGGAGACAGAAATCCCATTGACTTCTATTCTTTTGTATTTTCAGACACAGACATAGTAGAAGATTTAAAAAAATTACAAAATAATCATAAGAAGTAAACACAAATCTTTCAAGTACCGTACCTCATAAACATCTTGGTAACTTAGTGCTGTTCTAACAATTATTGTTTGACTGGCTGCTGCCATCCCAGCTGCATACTGCACACACACACAGACCAGTAACAGTTAAGTGAAACAGAGACACATACTGCAGCAGAAACCACTATAAGACACAAGCAAAAAGAAAGTCTTCACATTCCTACAGAGATACAAGAGCACACACAGAGTCATAATACAAACACATAGAGGATAGAGGAGGTTTTTTGTGTGTTTTTTTTTTTACCAGAATCAAACACCATCTCTTCCCTTTGCAGGCTCCAAACACACCGAGCACTGACAGCAGCAGGCAGCCGATCTCTATGATGTACATGATCACTACGGACACAGTGGACACCATCTGAAGAGAAGAAAGAGACATTATATTAAAAGAAAAAAAAATACTGGCAAATATTGTTTTATTTATTAAAATAGTCTCAGATCAAAGTGTAATTTTATTTTGCTATCAAGGATGTATCACCAGGCTAGCATGGCTACAAAAGAGGTCAAGGGTCATGGTCGGCTACAGACTGTTACACCTAGCATCTGAAGATAATTCACTTGCCCAAGGACACTTCAACAGGCACATGCTCCCCAACCCTATGAGGGCTTGAATGCAGCTCTGCGGACAGTATATACAAAAAAAAAAAAGAAAAAGGTGCTGCTGTAGTGTGTTCGGGCGATATTGATGGAAGCAGACCCATGCATTAATAATTCCCCTGTTGTCTCCTCCTTTGAAGCCTAACGATGAGACAGGAGTTATTTCTGCCTCCAATGAAAATTATCTGCCTCTGAAACTATTTTCATCCAGGCCAGGAAAACATCAGAAGTGGGTCTTACTTTGCCGGTTTGTATGAGCTCTCTGTGCCAAGCTACTGTCATTGTCAACATGAAGAAGCACAGCGCCTTCGGAGAGAGGAACACAAACAGTTGTTAGGTTTGCAGGCTACTGTAATTCAAGAGCACACACGAATGAAGTGGCCACACACAATGAATGAAATAAATATTTTTGGATTCGTGATATTAATGGTTTGGTTTAAATTTGAAGGATCAATAGTTCATTTAAGTGCAGATGGATGGCAGCAGCAGACTGTCCAGAGTGATGGCACAAAGCAGGACAGGAAAATCACAGCCAAAACAAAACAAGGCCTATAGTACTGCATGTGACTCACAGCTGAGAGACACAATGCAATGTAAATATTAGAATATTAAAGATATTTATTTGAGTAAAAAAAGATGGAAAGGGGTGATTATCCTTTGTTTATGTTTATATAACAATTACTATGGCATCTTTTTTAACATATCTAACACTGATTTTGTTTTCTATTATTACTTCTCCTTAAAAGATATTGGAAAATACCTACTGCAGACATTGCAACATAGAGGGGGGATTGGCTGCCGCATATGTGAGACAGACACAAAGCTATGGGACCAGTCTTGTTAAGATTAATTAAAGATTTGTCTGATGATTTAATTCGGAATAACAGCAGTAAAATCAGCATTTAATCACATGAGGAGTCCATGCAACGGAATGAGACAGGCCTCTTGGCTTAAATTACAATCAAAATCATTGAAAAATGTGTCTTACCATATGCACAGCATTTGCAAAAATAAACGGCCTTTTCAGGCTGGTTTTATCCGCCACCACGATCACCGCGCTCCGCTGCATGCTGCTGCTCTGCCAGGCTGCAAGACGCCCTTTTACATGTAGAAAATATTAAGGCTGTGGACCTGGACTGTAGCAGTGAGGACATCTATCTCCTGCATCCGCACAGGACGTCACTGTGATGCTGGATGGGGGGCTCTGTGGCGCCTTCAGGTGCATCGGGAAATGTGAGAATCAGGAGGTTTAACGCACAGACTAAAGTCGTTCATTGAAGGGGGGTGCGCATTATGACCAGCTTTACGGAAATACAGAGCTGCTGAGACTATAATCCATAATCCAAAGAGACATCATTATTTTGTGACGGATTAAAATGTTTTATATCTGTAAATGTATCAACAACAATAGAAAATTCACTGTGTACATTTAGCTGTAGAATAAAAACTCCCTCTGGATTGAAAAATTCACATATGTATAAAAATATGGAGGATATGACCAGGTCTTTGGAGTATGTGGTTATTCACTTTCTTATTTCATTGATTACTTTGTTTCTTCAGGAATACGAGGAGATGTGTGGGGAAGATGTGTGGGGAATGTGTTTTTGAGCCTAGGTCACTGACCTTTTAGGGGCTCAGCTAGAAGACCACATCACCATACATTATACATTTAGGTCCAGTGAATATGCAAATAATCGGTATGAAGATTGATAAATAGCTGGTACTTCAGAGTGATCATATTTGGCTCCAGATCCTCCTCGGGCAAACCATGTGCCTGAAAGATGCTGAACTCTTACTTTTAAACCTTGGCTGGAGTCATCTCTTCAATCTTCTTCACATCATCAACATCAAATAAACAACATCCTCATACAGCCATGAATATGAAGCCATTGTTACTGTCTTCCTCATTCGAATTCAACTGTAATTTAATTAATAAGGGTATTACTTATGGCCTTTCAACATAAAATCATCACAAAATCTTTAACACCCCCCCAACACTTCTGTGTGCTCCTTTTGTCTTTGTTCTCATATTTGCCTCAAATTGACTGAATTTGATTTTATATTGAATAAAGTGGTTCAGAGTGCAAACTGAGAATGTTACACAGAGTGGAAAACAACATTTAAATTAAATTACTAATTTAAAGTTGCAAATCAAGTGAATGTTACAGTATATACAACAAAGAACTAATTTGATAGGGAACTTTGTCTAAACAAAGAGGTTTTGAAAAAAAAATCCTTCGTCCCATGGTTTGTATGGTGGTGGAAAAAATACCTAGTGACAACAATGTTATAGTCTTTGACCTCCAACCAATCCTATGTCTATGGCGGTTGAAGCATTTACCGTATTTTACAGACTATAAGCCGCTACTTTTTTTCTGACAATTTGAACTTAAACGCCAGTGTGGCTCATGTATCGGCAGCACGAAGCTCGTTAGCTTTTTACAAGCTAGCAACCTCCGTGCCGCCGATACATTTAGCCTCGTCACATCAGACCCGGTCAGAGTGGACCACATGAAACTGTTGGAATAAATTGAAAAGCGGCTTAGGTGCGCTCAATAGTCTGGAAAATAAGGTACTACATTTCCCATAATCCCACAGTAGTAAAGGGGCTGGCCTGCTCACCTAGAACAGGTAGGGCGGGTTTCTATTGTTACCACAGGTGCAGTGTGGAGACAGCGACAGACACACAGTCAATAGGAACAGGAAAAACTGGTGAGAAGGACACAGAAGTGAAAGGAGGGACAGAGTCATGTGGAGGAAACATGTGTGAAGGAGCAGCAGGTGGATCAGACACAAGCCTGGAGCATGGACGCACATCTGTTAAACCTCACTTAAGGGAAGTTGTTTTATCACAACCTGTGCAGGAGGCGGAAAAGGATGGGATGTTAATTCATACAGTCTTTTGCTGTTCACCACAAAGTGGGTCAACACCTGAGAAGGAGCTGTGAGGAGACGCAGAACTGAGGTAGTTTTGTCCTACTGAAAGACCAGAGGAAGGGAGGGAAATACTAAACTGTCCTGGGACGTAAGACAGATGGAAAGTAGAAGAAAATACTTGAAGCTTTTATCAGCTGAAAACAGGAACAGTTGAGTCTTTGAATGTTGAAATGTGTACACTATAAATATTTCAACAATCAAAAGTTTTATTTTGAAAAGGTACATGGGCTTTCTGGTACTAATTGTTGTTTTTTTAGTCTAAATGTGGACTCATTTAACTAAGTCTACTCTGCCACTGGAAAACAAGTCTGTTGATCTACTGTAGCTTTTACTCTAGTAGGAAATTGCTGCTATTTTTCAGCTGTTTTGAATTAATCTTTTTAACATAACCGAGTTTTGGGATCCACTGTTTTTCTTGTGACCCATCCTTCATTCAACCACAAAGACAGGCCAGCATCTCTTCGTGTCAAAGGCCAAATATTCCTTCTGATCTTCAGCACAGGAGGAATAATTTGTTCACATTCACAGCAGAAGACACCCACTCTGCTGTACCTCCACCATGCAGGCACTAGGACTTGAGCATGATGACTGTTTTGATTTCCTTTTTAAGATCATCCTGATCGGAGACTCTAATGTAGGGAAGACCTGCTTGGTTCAAAATTTCAAGTCAGGGACTTTCTCGGATAAACAGCAAAACACAATCGGAGTGGATTTCACTGTGCGGACGGTGGATATCGAGGGGAGGAAAGTGAAGGTTAGTTTTGCATGTGTGTTTCAGTGTGTATAAAAACAGGGATATGTGGCTGAACAGCTGAATTTTGAATTTATTTGAAGCATGTTTGTGCTGAGTTATCAAGTGGACATCAAAACCTATCAAAACAGGCCCTTGCACACTTATGTACAAACAACTTTTTGACCAGTGAAGTGTACTTTTTTTTTGTGTGTTTTCTGTTTGAGTTTCAACTAGCAAAATGTAAGTGTTGATTTTAACAAAATCTAAAGTTAACTTGAATTCAAACTGGTCCATTTATCCTTTATATGTGACTTATTTGGAGCTAAATCACATACCACAGACCTAAAGTAGTGTATTTAAACCATCCTGAGTCCTGCCAAACTGAATATTGTTCCACTGCTGGATGCATTGATCTTTGTCATGGATGTTGTGGAGTCAGCTGACTCTGCCATTAACAGCATGTAAAAATATTGAATGAATGAAATGTCAGATTAAACTTGGCTTCTTTTTAGACGTCACATGTGATGGACTTTTCTCAGTTCGGGAGTAAATGACACCACAGTGAGGTGTGCTATTGCTTACAGTACCAAAACCAGTCAGACCAGTGTCTCACATGAAGGACCTGTCATTCAGGTTCCTCTGCTCGAGCTTTTGTACAGATAAAAATAAACTTGACTTCTGCACTGACATTAAGCTTTAAAAGGAACTAATTATTAAAGTTAGTAATGATTGGTCCTGCATGCACTGAGTACAAAAATACATCTTACTGTACATTTGGCTAAATGGCTTATACCTTTCCTGTCATCACTAACGAGCTTATGTGAATTTTGAGAACTTGTATCAATTATTGGCTAAACACAGAACCCAGAACAGTCAAATAAAGGTGCTTTATGTACTGATACATCAAAAATATACTACTAGTTTGTATGACTTTCACTAGACTCCTCTGCAATAGCCACAGGGAGAGGGACAGGCTGTCACCAGCCACACACCTGCAGCAACTGTATTGTTTTGAGGACAAATGACTGGGTGATAAAAAATCTATGGCATGCAGTCTCTTCTTAACAAACATGCCATCAACTGAACGTTTAGCGTAGGAGGAAATCTTCCAACGGTCTGCACCATAAATACTTAAGAATTAATTGTTAACAGAACAAAGGATGTCAAAGGTTGGCTTCAGGTGAGCCACAGGGAGACATCTGGCTGCCCTCGAGTCTTGATGATTTCAAATATCTCTGACAGTGTTTGCAGGCATTTTAACTGAGTCTGCTTTAACACCATAACAAATCAAAAATTTAAGGTTGCATTGAATTTATTTACTTGGAAACTGTAACGAGTCGGAGGCTTGATCGGGTCATTACTTTGCCAGCTCATGTTTCAGTTTAAACTCAACGGACTTTTCAAGCCTCAGGCTAAATAAGTGAGCCACTTGATATTCAGTGCATTTCACTGTTGGGTTATATATTTGTTTTGATACTGTGCAACACTCTTTAACCACATTTTTCTTTGCTTCTCTGCCAATGAACTTCTTCAGAGTCATTTTGTCTTTTCTCTTTGTTCTTATTCTACTATCAATACTTCTCAGTGTGATGTGAAGCTAGTGAATAAACACTAAGATTATTCCTTTTTATTTTGTACATAGAAATCTGAAAGAGAAAGAGCACTGTCAGAATCTGTCTTATCAAAAGTCACAGCTACAGTATGCTCGGCTTTCTTTCTAAATGTAAAAACACATGTGAGTGATTTGCTTTTCCAGCTCCACACAACTAAGTCAAACTGTCAACACTGATATTGAAAGCAAATGGGTTGGGCTGTTGAGTCTTATTGGTTTCTATGACAGTCGTTACCACACCAGTGCAGTGTGTTAAACCCTCGGGGAGGATCGTGCAGAGGGAGACTGAACGATCTGCTCTGAAACACTAACTCAACTGTGTGAGCATGTGTGTGTATTTCATGTCATCTTGCTGTTGTTGTGCAGATCAACCATGCATCCAGTCATGTATAGCTGATAGCTGATCATTTTTCCTTCCTTCCCTTACAAAAATATTACCTGGTGTGATGATAATAATACTCTTCACTCTGCTACTTTGTAACTTGTGTATTTTAAAGCTGATTTGTCACTCCTGTCTGTGGAGCAGATGCAGGTGTGGGACACAGCAGGTCAGGAGAGGTTTCGTACGATCACCCAGAGCTACTACCGCAGCGCTCACGGTGCCATGATCGCCTATGACATCACACGGCAGTCGACCTTTGACTCAGTGACCCAGTGGATCAAGGAGGTGGAGCTGTATGGAGCAGCCAACATAGTCCTGGTTCTCATAGGTGAGAGTGCAATGGGAGTGTCACCTGGAGACAAAATAAGATAAACACTGAGAATATTGTCAAATGTATTCACACAGTAGATCTGCAATATCACCCCCTATAAGTGATTCAGTCTCTCCTTTTAAAATGAACTGCTGTGTTACTATCTGTGTCATAGACCTGAATTATACAGAGTACTGTGTGCAGGATTTGTACCTGCTCATTACCCCATTAAGTCCAAAACCTTAACCGCTCCATCAGCACACATCCTATCACCTAATACTGTTTTATTTCTGGAAAAGGCATCATACATAATTTAACATACGCAATTTCAGAAATTAGCTCATGCAAATATACACTATGTCTTATTGAACTTGACTTATAATTTGTTATTACATAATATCTTTAGATTTTTATCTAAGGGAAAAATTCTTTGTATCTGTCACATAAAAAATCTATATGAATTTCTTCATATTGATTTCTACCACTTACACAGTGCTACTCTATACCCCATGTTTGCAGATCTACCTTTGTACAATTGAGCCTGTTGACATGTTGGCCTCAGTGTGGAAGTTGGTGGCATTTAAAGTCATATAAACAGAAGTCATGGAGCTGTGTATTCACATCTCAACTTCCTTGTTGTCTCACTGTAGGTAACAAAAGTGACCTGGAGGAGGAACGTCAGGTTAAGTTTCAGAAGGCCTGCAGTCTGGCAAAGGAAAAAGGCATACTGGCTGCTTTAGAAACATCTGCAAAGGTAATCAGGTTACACACAAAGGAGACATTCTGATGTGTGTTACTGTTGGTGTATCATTTTCTGGTTTTGATCTTTCTAGGAGAGTCAGAATGTGGAGGAGGCTTTCATCATGATGGCCAAAGAGCTGCTGTCTCGTAATGGGCTCAATGTCCAGCAGGGGGACACAGAGAGCAACAAATCACATCGAGTTCTCCTCCGGACCGACTCTCGGCCTGTGATTGGCTCTGTAGCTGCACCACCAGAGGAGAAGAAGTCATGTTGCTGATGTAAACAAAGACAGGACAATAAAAATGAAAGGTGATTGATGTTAGAAATTAACAGCAACAACAGATGAGGAAGAGGATGAAGGACACTTTCAGTACATCCATCTCCATCATTGATAGGGAAGAGGAATGGAGGAGGATATAAACATCTGTGGATATGGATTAGAGCCAACAAGACCTCAGGAACTGAGAATCTTTGCATTGAGGAAATGTAGACAAAAAGTATTGACCAATCAAATCAGTGTATTTCTCTGTGACTTACCTGACCTGCGAGACAGTGAGTGGTGACGGGTGTGATCAGTGTTGTTACAGTAAACAAATCTCATTATATCATCTATTCTTGGTCTTATTCCCCCAGTTGATGTGGGACTGTTACTCCTGGTTTTTAAGATTACACTACCAAAAACTAATCAACAAAAACAAAACAAAATGCCTGTTGTCCCCAATACACCTTAACACATGCTGTGTGTTTTCACATTGGAGTTATTATGTCTTTGTGCTCTGCTGATAAAATGCTTGAAAACCTGGAAAAAAAGACAATTAGATGTTAATACTATGAGTATTTCACCACAAGTGACCTCTTGTAGTGCCTCTGTGACGAGCTGGTTTCCACTGCATCAAGCCGAAACACTGTGAACTGTACTGTTTTTAATGCCTTTCTCATGCGATGGTTACATTTTTAATGATGTCTTATTTTATCATAAGTGACTGTGGATGTGACGATTATCTTGAGGCTTTGGTTAAAGATGAAACATGTGGATTAGTAACAGTGTCAATGAGCTGTGGACTAGTTTCTTGGAGTATCTGAAACTTTAGCAAAAGGATATTTCCTCATTTGATGAGGTGTTGTCAGTTCAACCTCCACCAGAGTTTCAAAATATGTTCAACACCCGGTGACTGTGAAGGTTACATTATATAATTCACAAAACATTCATATGAATAAAGCCATTTAGTGATCTGCAGTCCATATTAATCCTGTTGCTTCTCCACTCATTCATCCTTTAAAATCGTCTACATCCTGTGACTGAACACTAGATGGCACTGTGCTGTTACACATAATCTGTACCTGCATGTTGGAAGCTTATTGGCTCTCACAATAAAGACCAAGGTGATCTAAACCATCTGGGCGTGCACCAAGAAACAATTAACTGAGTTTACATGCAAGTCAGGAGACAGGAAGACGTGAAATCAGCCTTTAGGCCGAACTCTGCCAAGACTACTTCCTCCAAACTGCGCTGACAACACTCACAACCAGGGTGTAATCTTTCTTTGTGTCTAATGCCAAGTTGGCTGACCTCATTGAAACACCTGCTTTGAAGTAATGTAGCTGAATTCAAACCTTCTCACTGATACAATTAATCTGAATCAGTGTTTATGGATTTGCTGATGCAGTAACGGGGCACACTGGATGTAAATTAGGGGAAGTCAGGGCTTCATCTGACAAGCAACAAATGATTGTTAAACAGTTTGATTCAGCACTTCACTGACAGCAGGAAACTATTTATCTCACTGATTGTATTAAACTCATCTTCAGGCTCAATATATGACTCATGACAGCATGAAAGAAGATATTTACTGTAAGTTTCAAGCTCTGGTTTGCAGCTCGCTGGGTGGCAGTAATTTGATAATGAGTGAAATATGATGTAGAGATGTTACCTGCGGGCAGTTTAAGGTTTGAGTTAACTGATTCAGATGCAAAATCAAACAAACAGACTCAATGTTTCCATCATCTCAATTGTGTGTATGTGTTTTTTAAAGTCTTTACATTTTGTTTTGCTGGTAAGTATCTGGAAAATTTATATTGACATTTGATTCCTGTCATTCCTAAGTTGCACTGTAGGGATAAATTCAATGTGCCTACTTGAATATTTAAATATTCAATCAGGTCTATCACTTAGTAAAACACATTCTCAGAAAAAATAAACCCAATTTTATTTCCAGAAAAACAGGTAGACAATATTATACATTAATACAAACAAGACCAAAAGCTACTTTTTTTTTGTTTTGGAAAAAGTATATCCTTAAGTCAATAACAAAATTACTGTAACAGAAAACAGAGAGCACCCGCAGTTCACTGTGTGGGGAATTCAAAGAGATTTTTGTTGGGGAGGAAGTAAAGAGTTATTAAATCTGACTGGACTGGGAATGTACTGCAAAAAGTAAACAAAAAAATTGCATCTGCTATTTTTTAAAGGTAAACTTAGCAATAGATTTATTACATTAAGACATTCAAAATGGCTAATTCTAAAGAAATGTGTGAAGAAAACATATTTTGTCCAAATAATAGATTTTATCCCAAAATTGTACTTCTCCACATTATATATTTTTAAATACCAAATCACTGAGTCTACCTTTATCAGCCTATTGTTGACTTCTGTGTCAATCCTCCCTAAACCACACCAGTCCGCTGATCCACCTCCGTTCTAACTTAACCTGATGATCTCAATCCCGTTGGGCGCCTTCTCTTTCAAATGCTGAGGCAGAGGTTGACCCGTCTCCTCCACCACCTCCTGCGCCTCATTTTCTGACCCTCCTTGTGCTCCCTGTCCTGTATCCACCCCTTCTGTTTGTTTATCCTTGGGACATTCCCCGTTGTAGGTTTTGACGTAGTCTTCGACGCGCCAGCCCCTGAACTCCTGCGGCTCGGAGCAGATCAGGCCAGTGTAAAAGACGCCGGGGTGGTGCTTGAGCCAGTAGATCAGGTAGTGGATGTTGTAGTCGCAGGTCCACGGGTTGTTCTCCAGCGAGAGCTTCCGTAGGAAGTAGAGGTCCTCGAGTACACCGTACTGGAAGTGACGGAGGCTGTTGTTGGACAGATCAAGCTCACGGAGGTACAGCAGGCCTGCAAATGCAGCTGGGAAGAGGAAAACAAATTAGCTGGCATCTGAAGACTAAAATATTTGTCCTGGTTTATTTTTATTTATTCCAAAAGCATTTAAGGAGCCAAGTATTTTCATTATCAGTAAAAATACATTT
Organism: Pseudochromis fuscus; assembly: GCA_900323345.1. Taxonomy (NCBI): domain Eukaryota; kingdom Metazoa; phylum Chordata; class Actinopteri; family Pseudochromidae; genus Pseudochromis; species Pseudochromis fuscus. The sequence continues at coordinate 48,457 of OOFC01047704.1, forward strand.
ATTATGCAACATGAAAGGAGTTTGCTGTAAAGACACCACAGACAATTACACCTCAACTCAGTTCACTTGGAATAGGAATCAGTTTATCAACTTTAACTAAAGCTGGCAGCGATGTATAGAGAAAAACACATGGATAAATCCACTGTGTGCTACCAGCACAGAAAACATAGACAACGTTAGGTACTGGCTGATGGATATTTAGCAGATAAAGAACTAAAAACATGAGTAAAAACAGAAAGAATAGATGTTATATTGGATGTTGTGACTGAATGTATTTTTCTTATTTATAATTAGGCATTGCTAACATCCACTAAGACAGTCCAGTTGTATAGACTAAACACGGTTGTTCTCATTGTGACATAGCAACACTATCTTGTTAAAATATAACAAATTAGGATTCATCTGGATTTTTTTCTGTCCTCTGATCTTGTCCAAAATCTCATCCTTCATTCCTTAATACTCTATCCCTCCTAAAACCACTGAGATCCATTCAGTAGTTTTGTTTCTCCATAATGTTGCAAACAGATGCAGGTGAGACCATAACCTCTTTGGTGGATGTAGCTACATGTTGTAAACTCTTTAATCAGCTCCAGTCTCCAGAGTCTGCCTTGGGTCCAGTCGAGCCACAGCTCATAACGCTACATGTTTCCTGTGATGCAGCTGCACACTCCTGACACTGATGCATCAGTGTCATCACATCAACATGTGACACAGATATTCATACACAACACTGTTATTTTTTAAGGAAAAATGGGTTTGCCCAAAAATATAAATCTTTCAGGAATGAAGAATGAATGATGCTCTTGGCAACAATAAATTTTGAGTTGTTTTTCCAAATGTCTCATCAATTTAAAGACTCTGTTGAAGCTAATTTTCAAGTAAAATAGCATTTTAATTAAAATTGCAATGCATGGTGTGCCCAGTGATGAAACCTCTTAAAAATGTAAATAGTTCAGGTGGAGTTAACAGGTCAGCTGATCACCAGTAATTTGGGTTTAAAGGTGACGGCTGACGTCCCTGAAGGGTTCCAGACATTGCTAATGGTCTGCTTTTTCTAATGTGTGCACGTGCATGCGTGTGAGTCAGTGTTTTGAGTGGGAGTAATGGGACAGCGGAGACTGTTTCACGCTGTCCTCTAGCCTTTGGCCCAGCTTTGATCTTTACAGAGCGGAAGAGAGGAAGGCAGGAAAGTGGGAGGAGGAGGAGGAGGAGGAAGTGTGTGCGAATCATATGGAGGTAGATTAATATGAGGAAAACAAAAACATCACTGAAAATAGTGGCATGAAAGAAAATAAAAAACAGATGCTACTTGGATCTATTTTAATAAGTGTAACTGATGATATTCATATTTAACTCGCTCAGAGGGCACAGATAGAGGGAACTATAGTGGATGAAGAAAGTCTTATATCTTGACTCATGAGGCTCCTTCTCCCTAATTGGTTACTGTTCATTTGCTGTTTAGACCCCACTGTGACCACAGGGGGTTGTTGAAGCCAATAATGTAATAACAGCTGATAACGTAATGAATTTGCCTTTTTTGAAATGTAATAGGCCAATAATGTAATAAAAGTCCTGAACCGATAATGTAATAACTTATGGCCAATAACGTACTGATTTATTACATTATTGCCTCACTTATTACATTTGCTAAGTTTTTTTTCTTTTACCAGGCAAATAACGTAATAAGCAGCCAATAACTTACAATAAATTATTACATTATTGGCCAAAAATTATTACTTTATCGGTTCAGGACTTTTATTACGTTATTGGCCTATTACATTTCAAAAAGGGCAAATTCATTACGTTATCAGCTGTTATTACATTATTGGCTTCAACAGGTATCCACTGTGGTCTTTGTTAATTTAATTTTCCCAGAAACTGCAATAAACCAGTCTGTCTTCTTGTAACTATTTGTCAGAAAGAATATTTCCCAAAATGTCAACCGATGTCTTAATGAAAATTACTGGAGATGTCATCTATTCCCATCTGTTTAAAGCCACCCTGATGTCACCATCTTTTCAGACAGCCAATTTCTTGTGGAAGAATAAATGACATAGTAACACAGAACCAAAACAACTTGGAAGAATCAGTACTAACAACTCATTTTTTTTAAGTTTCTCATTACAGTTCCTAAAATATCATGGGAGCAGTGCAGAAAATGAACATTCAAATGCATTATTATTATTTTCAGATACTGGATTTGTCATGCCCAGAAAAACCACAACAATCTGGCACAAGAATCAGCCAAAACCAGCACTGAAAAAATAAAACAAACTTGTTACAAATAATTGTGCGTCTGCCGGAGCCTTTGTGTTTCATTCATGCTTTCCCCCCTCGTCTCTCTGGTCATCATCCACATGAAAAGCATAAATAAACAACCTCTTTAGTTGAATGTGAACATGATCAGGAGGAGGGGTGAGGATTGAGACCATATGTCACCGGCTGTGACAAACTCTCAGAATTACACACAACTTATATTTTAGTTTCCAAACACTTTTCAGACACTGGGGTGAGCCACGGTAGATTGTTTACACGTGTTGCAGGATAATGAATAAAAGCTATGAGCTTTTGTAAAGGATTTCCCTCCTGGGCAGGAAGACGTGAGCCCAGACATCGTTAGCCTGGGGTGAGTAATGAATCTGCACTTTTTTAATGGTGCTCCTGCGCATTGGTATTCACAATAGATACCTCGGTTCAATAATAATTGATCTCTGGAGAACCAAATGTTCTCGTATTTCCAAGAGGAATTGACCTCAAACATTGAGAGGCTTTGCTTTCATCTATAATTAAAATATTTCAGAACCAAATATTATGTTATTATCCATGGTGTTAAATATGTCCATTCATTTTGCCCATAGAGAGAGAGAGCATAGAAACGGATGAAGCAAGCATGATGTCACCCTGTTGGTTTGTGTATTTGCATTTCGAAGCCAGGAGATCTGCAGTTGAACGTTGCTATGTTGATTGTTTGGAGCCAGAAGTGACCATATTTGGATATGAAGAGAGGAGTGAGGAGGCGGGTCTAACCCTTAAACCTGAGGTCATCATTCTAAATATATGAGAGTTTCATTGGAGACCAGACCTGTCAATCAAACTAACCATGCCCTTAATTCTTCCTCTTTTGGGAGCCTAATATTTATTTAATAATGGACAGATCACTGATAAGAAGATTAACTTTAACTAAGGACTTGGGAAAAAAGTTATTGACTTGAGTATTTCATGATTGAACCTTATTATTTCTGAATTGAAGTCAATTGGAGCTGGAGATTTTTTTGGAGCCAGCCTCCAGTGGCCATCAGGAGAATTGCACTTTTTGCATTTGGCTTCATCATTTCTATAAACAGTCAGTGATTTTGCCTGATTATTACTGAAAGTGAACTTGCTACAAATAAACTACAACTTCATTTTTCATCTTTATCTTTTATCGTTAATCTTTAGTTGTGCATTTAAGCCTATTTTCTGAGCTGTGACAGTATGATGTATGTGTGCAGCCACGTGTACATGCTCAGGTGTGTGTGTGTGTGTGTGTGTGTGTGTGTGTGTGTGTGTGAGAGAGTCCTGGCCCGTTGTGTTACCTGTGTCTATGTGGCGCAGGCTGTTGCTGCTAAGGTTGAGCAGCTTGAGCTCTTTGGACAGCAGGAACTGTTTGGGCCTGAGATGTTTGATGCTGTTACTGGACAGATCCATCTTCACTATGTCAGATGGCAGGTCAGATGGGATCTTACTCAAATCTGTGGAGGGAGAAAGGTGGAGAAACATTAGATCTTCAACTCTGACAGGAGCTGGCACAAGGAGAGAAAAAGTGTGGGAGAGAGTCTTAAAAATATCCAAGATGAAATTCAACATTTACATAACTGTTGACATAAGATTCATCCATGTGTGTTTGTTTGTAGGTTTACAGACCTGAGGTGGATGAGCACAACAAATGAAATACAAATACAGACTGAAACACCCCTGAATCAACATAAGAGCTGGAAATTCAATCTGTCTGCACCTTTATATGTTTTCAAGATGTTTCGTGGGTTGTGTGCACAACATTCTACATTTTCAAGATGGAGTCAAGAGCCACAGCGTGTATAACAATATTTTACTTATACGCCTAGTGGGAGTTTTTGTTTTTTTACTTTCCTGCAATGTTTCCAGCCTCACTCACTCACATTCGTCTTTGAAGGATTTAATGTATGAAACAGGGATTCCCACATATTGTGATCTCGACAACAGAGCCTCTCTGGAGTTTTAAATCAAAGACCCACGCTGAGGCACATTCTAGAAACATCATATCATCTCTTAAAATATTGATTTGACACGGTAGGAGTGAAGGAGCTAAGACTTAAATCCACACTGAGGGTAAATAGATCCAGGTTCTTGTTAAGACTCTGATTGTATAAGTTCTCTGAGGTTTTGGATCAATGCTGGCTGAAATCAGAAAAGATATTTTGATTGGTTATGGCATTGTTTTGTAATTCCTTCACTTGTTTCATCTGTTTGTGACATAAAGACCTTTACAATTACTGACATCTGCTGCACCAATCATAGTATAGCTCTGTTTAAAACTCAGTAGGTGGCCCGTGCAACCTGTATCAGCACAGTGAACATGAGTGATTGTATTTGAAGCAAAATGGTTGCAGGTGAAAGGAAATATGAGTCTGAGACATAATCAAACAATGTTTATTTTGATGTTAAATGACTGTTTTATTTTTTTGTTAATTTAAAGAAATTCTGTGTATGATATGTGTGTGGTGGACCATTCATGCTAGTTTCCTGTGTGTATTTATTTACTGAATCATTTGCTCAGAAGAATGCTTATGGACACTTTTATAGTGCAGATGTTGCAGTCTTCATGCACACGCTTTACTGCCACAGATGTTGTAGCCAGTTATCAGCGAGGCACGGCGCCATAAATCATCACGGACTTTAAGAAAACCTAATTACACACACACACTCAGTCAGCATGCGCGCAGATGTAGCTGATACGCTCAGGAAATGTAATAATTATTGTTCTGTGATGCGATGCAGTGTTGGCTGATGAGCGTACAGCAGCCAGAGACATTTACAAAGACAGGAACAGACTTTGGAGACGTTTCAGGTCCGTGTTGCAAGCTTTCAGTCCTCCAAGGTGAAAACTTTTTTTCCAGGAATCTCAGCTGTCCTTTAGGTGTACATGTGTCTGCAACTTCATCCAAGCAAATTGAAAAAAAGCCTGGAAAAATGCTTTCACTCTAACATCAAACTCAGATTCCCAGGCTCCCTTGTGAGAAATCAGACTTTGACCTTTTGAGCCAAAAACAAATCCTCTCTGTCCAAGACAGATGCATCTGTGGTCTTCTGTGTTTTACAGCAAATGAGGATAATCTCTCACACTTATCCAGTCTAAAAACTACTGTTACTGCCTGAGACCAGAAGGCTTTGTTTTCCCTTGGGTAAGAAATAAAAAATAGTAATTAAAAAAAAAAAAAAGCTGAGCTAATCATAGGCAGACAGCTATTACCTTGGTTATTATCCAGTGTTGCTTTCTGAGCGTTGCTTCCTGGAGCTAAATGTGTTATCAGGAAGTCAGATGTTTAATCTTTGGGGTGATTTTAATGGGATGAATATTTAAGATAAAATGTTTCGTGCTTTATCAGAAGCCTCTGTTGATCAGAGAGCTGAACAAACATCTAGAAAGAGGAAGAACGTGTCAGGAAAAGTGATGGTCATTCATTCATAACCGGCCTTGGACTGTGCTTTTACTGAATCTGCTGGAGTCATTACTCCAATGAACATCTGTCCCTCTTTGACTTGTCTGTCAAAAAAAAAACTTTCTTACTACCTGATAAAATGTCTCCCAAGTGTTTCATCCTATAAAAACGCTGCAATAAATCTAGTTCAATCTAGTAAATCTAGTTTGTTTGTTACATTTTTTGGGGATTAATTGTATCATCTGAGCTGTGTCAAAAAGTTTGAATTACCCTTTGTAGCAATTTAATCACTTGTTACACACGGAGGCTCCACTATCAGTATATTTCATGTAGATCATGCATTAGATGCACACATGGAGTGTGCATGGCAGTAAATGCACAGCAGTATTTACACAGTTTGCAGAGTTTTTTCTACAGTTTAGCAGAAGTGCAGAACATAAATCTAGACAGTTATCTACATATCCCACTCTAGAGGGTTAGCACTGCTGAGGATTTACAAGGACGTGGAGTTATGTAAAAGTGTGTAGCCTGACTTCCCCTTTTCTCTTTACTTTATATTCCAAAGATTTTATCATTACATGTACCTCACTGGTATATACAGTGGTGGACAGAGTACTCAACTTCAGCACTTGAGTCAAAGTACTGATACTCATGGTCAAATCTTACTCAATTACAAATAAAAGTTATTGGTCAAAAAGTTACTCAAGTTAAAGTACTAAAGTACTTACCTTTAAAAATACCTAAGTATTCAAAAGTACATGCATTTAAAAATACTTAAATATTCACAAGTACAAAGTAAAAGGACATTTTCTAATATTAGTACATTGCTGTATTGTTGTCAGTGCCTGAGTCAATCCCTGACTAACGTCTGCTTCCTGTTAATGTGGTATTTTAAGCTGAAAGTGCTTCGATGAAAAGAAAACTCCTTCCTGTAGAGTGTGCATAATACTTTGTTAGTTGACTGTTCGGTCTTGCTTTTTTGTTTTCAAATTTCTCATCGAGAGGCTAACATGCTATTTAGCGTTTTTAAAAAAAAAACGTAAAACGGCAGAACTGTGCTGTTTCCTGTCTTCCCTCTTTATTGTTCGGTTCCGCTGCCGGTCACTTCCTGCCGATTTGCGCATGCGCAACGGTAACTCTACCTGGACAAACTGCCTGAAACTCATTGCCAGCATAGACTGTATATAGAGTAAGTAACGACACACTTCCTAGGAATGTAGTGGAGTCCAAAGTACAATATTTGCCTTTGAAATGTAGCGGAGGGAAAGTAAAAGTTACCAAAAAACAAATACTCAAGTAAAGTGCAAATACTGAAAAAATGTACTTAAGTACAGTACACAAGTAAATGTACTCTGTTACTGTCCACCACTGGTATATATACACAGTATATACTTATATATTCTATAGTGTGTGCACTGAATCTGTTAGGAGCAGGTGTTGCATCGTGTTTCATAGTGTTTAGACAGCAGAGGAGGAAGCAGTAAATTTTTCACACTGCTGACATGATTACTCTGGGGTCAACTGTGTGGAGTGTGGTGAATTTTGTGGACCCACGCTTGACAAGGGGAAAGATTGATTTACATGTTTTCTTAACAGGCAGTATATGTGCTGCATGGTAGCTTTAGGTAGCGGGGTATTAGTTTCAGCATCGGCCTTCTCACAGCAGCATATTTCATGTGAGGTCCTTAAGTTGCGCCTGTATACAGTGCAGTATATGAACCAAGACAAGAGGTTTAATGGCTTCACTGGAAATATGCAGCACAGTTTAATATGATGGTATATGCAGTAGACTTAGGAAAATAAGTCTGTTTGCTACTATTTAGCTACAGTATTAATCATCTGAAAAGCCACACTGATGCAAAAGATTGAACAGGAGTTTTAATCAGAGGTGTGTTTGTGCTCTGTCTTCACTCAGGCAAAAGATACAAAGCAAAGGTGAAGCTTTTTCCAAACATGCTGACAACTCTGTTTATAGGAAATCTATATTACATCCATTATGAGGACCATGATCGTGTGGATTGAGTCATCCACAGTTCCCATTGTGGACACATCACTGTGATGTTTTATCCCGTCTTCTCTCATTCATGCCGTCCATCAGTCTCCAGCTTAAATGACAGTGTGAAAGATCCCCTTCTTTCTGCCGACTGTCCATGATCCAGGAAGTCCAGGGAGAGCGTGACATAATATCAAGCATGTGGGATGTGTGCAGTAAACTCACCATATACGTGAGTCACTTTCCTGCTGGCTTACTCAAGTTTTTACACAGGATTTATGTGACTTCTGACACCTGTGATTTATTGGCCGTACGAGTACAGTTTAGACGGCAGAGTCTAGGAACTGGGACAAAACAATCAACACCCTGTGGAGGGGTATCTGTGCAACACTGGGACATTTATGGAAAAAAACACAATGACTGAAAGCTGGTTTTGCGCTAATGTAGCACATCTGGAATATGTCTATAGTCTCCTACAATATTTCATTATTTTTGTACAGTATTTTCAAATGTCACTTTTTTGTTAACTACCTATACGGTGGGGCGACGGTGATGGTTTGGGACATACAAAGGCCATCTGCGACTACGTGACAACCTTATGTTGTATAAATGTTACGATTGCTGAATCACATGTGGCACATAGTTAAAGTATTTTAACATAGACAAAGTATTTTATGCTCCTATTTGATTGTTTGGAAATGGGAAACTTGTAAAACATGTAGAATTTCTATGACTTGACATTTGACAAACTAGCTTATGTTGAAGAGTGAAAGATTTCAATTTATTACTCATCTCAGTGTACCTTCTGTCCTTGTGCTGCAGTAACAACTGAATTTCCCCAGCGTAGGATAAATAAAGCCTGTTTTATCTTATCTTCTTTTAAACCAAAGTGCAGTTTTATTTCCCCTTATTTTGTTACAATAGCATTAATACAAGACAGGTACATTTAGAGGTCGCTTAATAATGACTTTACTGGGTACAAGAACAACTAATTTGAAGGCAAATTTGATATTATCAGAAGTGATCTCTGAAATCCTCCAAAGCTCCCTCTCAGGACCATGCAGTGATGGAAATTTACTGTGGTTCACCTCAGTGAAACAGCCCTGTAACCAAAAGAAGGGATACATGACAATTAAGGAGAAAAAGAAGAAGAAACAAACAAGAAGAAAATGTTTTATAGCTTTAAGATGAAGACATCAGAACATTTCCACTCTGCTTTTGGTTTTCTTTCTCTCAGATTGTACATGTGGAAAATGTTCCAACACTGACGTTCAGCCTCTAAACAGCCGGGTTTCACATCATATTCACTTCTCTGTTTTTTGGGTCTTGTCAGTGTGATGATGGGTGTCAAACTCGTCCAAGAGTCTGACTGCAGCTAATAAAGTTTTAAAGCTGCCAGTTCTACACCCACATTGCA
>OOFC01047706.1:16080-30600 GCA_900323345.1 Pseudochromis fuscus
TATGATTAAAGTTTTTAATGATTTATTTTTACTTTTTATTGTTTTTATGTGGTTTAAAGAAATTTCAAAATCACAGTAATTTTTTTAAGTTTACTTTTTGGACAACTTATTTAAAAAAATTGTATAAATACTTGTGTGCATTTGACAATTCCTGGGAAAATCTGTGAGATAAAATAAAATAAAAATCCCCCAAAATATTATATATATTTTTTACAGTGTATTACTACAAATTAAGGAACTCTCGTTGTTGCTGTAATATTGGTACCTGTATGTGCTTTTATTCTGAAAATGCTGATGCCATTCAAAACACAGCAGCAGAAATTATCCAGACACCAGAACGTCCAAATGTGATTGTAGGTGTCAGTGGGAGGTGACATCACATCATTCACCATCATCACTCACACAATAAAACACAGTTATTAAAATATATGCAAGTCAATTTAAGAACAACATGTCTTTGGTGCTACATTTTTCCCCCAGTACTTGTAAGTTGATGCATCATAATTTGCAGTAATAAATGCACATGCTGTATATGAATGATCAGCTCAGTGTTTACATGGAGCGTAGGATTGTTTGACCCTTAATTAACACGTCTGTCTTTGTATAAAATGACAACGAAGCAGAGCGAGAGGACGGTGGAAGCTGCAGGCGAGGTTTACATACCAAAAAGACGAGCACAGTTTTTTGGTGTAATTAGCCTCTGATTTAGTGAAGCTTCAGGTAATTACACCATCAGTAAACAGCTCTGGCCTCTGGGCTCTGATGAAGAGCTGAGAGGTTGCAGCACGTCGCTGGATTTTTGTGTGAGATCAGCAAACTCAGCAGTGAAGTCAGACCGCCGCAGCGAGGATGAAATGGTAATGAAGTAATGACATTGTGAAACATTTAGGAACACAATTCAGCTGCAGACCGAGAACAACAAAATACTGCTCATAAAAAAACAAAAAAACAACCTCAACGCCACAAAATAAATGTCTTACAAAGAGGGCGCACAGTGGCAGAGTGGCTTTGCATCACAGTGAATGTCAAGTTTAATGACAGCACGGACATAACTCACTGTTTGCTCTTTGTTTTGGTGTCATAATAATAAGAATAAATAAATTGTGTAGTGCTGCTGTGTTGTCTGTACTGAAAGCTGTAGCCACCACGGTCTCCCTGGAGAGTTGTGTTGTGATCTCAGTTTGTGTGAACTTTAGTAACTCTGCTGACAGATCACCTCCACATGTGATTAGTGTGGTTGTGGTTCTTTTATAGGCAGGTGATGCTCACACAGTAAAGCTTTAAAATCATGAACAGTTTACAGCCCACCTGAAATAAAAATGTCTTTAAAATCCTATTGTTCACTTACCTAATGATTTTAATGATGTTTGAATGTGGCCATGTTGGTTATTTTGGAGCCAGAAGTGACCATATTTGGATATGAAGGAAGGAGTGAGGGGGGCGGGTCTGAGGCTTGAACCTGAGGTCACTACCCAATGGGGATGAGACTCAACTTCAGTGCTGTTCAGCTAACCACGCCCCTAAATATTCCTCTTTTTAAAGCCTAATATCTACTTAATGGTGGCTTTTTTTTTGGATGGACCTCTAGATCACTGATAACGAGAATAAACTTTATCTAATGACATCAGAATGACTTGTGGAAAGAAATTACTGACTGAGTATTTCAGGATTGAAAATGAGGATTTTTGAATTGGTCAGTTGGAGCCAGAGTTTCTTGGAGACAGCCTCCAGTGGTCATTAGGGGTATTGCACTTTTTAGCACTTCTGCATTGGCCTCATTGCTGACACCCCTTTGCTATTTCTAATTTATTCATCCACATAAACAGTCCATAATTACAGAGTGATGCTACAGTATGTCGTGCTAACGCTATCTACTAACGTTAGCTAGCTAGCTTTGGTGTTTTGTTGTGTTTCAGCGGTCCAACCAAGTTGCTCGAAACATTTTGTCCCACCTACATATCTTGTTTCAGCAGGAAATACATCACAGTAAAGCAGTTAGCTACTGTGGAGATGTGACTGTAAAGCTGTTGGTTAGTTCTCTAATGTGAACGTTAACAGGTGAGTCTCCTGCTGTCCTCCTACCCGGCATCTCCCCGGTGGTGTGAACTTCAGTTTGCTGTGGTGTGTTTTCCACCTGTGCACGCCGGCGCCTGCTGTGGCCTGTTCAGTTTACTGCGGAGCGAGGCCAAGCCAAGTACACAAGCTAAATTATTCAGCCTGCATCCTGCAGCCACACAGAGGGGAGGCAGATGAGTGTCTGTGGGTTATAATGGATGCTGCTAATCATGCAGTTGCTTTTTGAAGTAATCCGTGTAATATGGACTTGATATCTCTCACAGTGATGTTTGTTTTATGATTTTTTTTTTTTCATTGTGGCAGACATGCAGTTACTAGTGTGATAAGTAGAAAGGTCAACATATGGAGATGTAAACTGAGAGCGTGAGGTGAGGAGGTCCTTACTAAACAACATACTTACTCATAACTGACACATGTGGCATTTTGTATAATTTCTGGTTGAATGCAGTATTTTTGACCAATTTAACATCCTTTTGAAACAGATTGTTGAGCATAAAAGGCTCATCATACTCATCTTAATAAGGGTGTTATCATCCAACTAATACATCAGTGCAGCTGTCGTCCAAACACATGTTTCAGAGAGTTTATTGTAAACTCTGTTTCTGTGTTCACGACCATGAGCTGAAACCTGATGTGAACTGTTTGACTGTTTAAACACATCCATCACAGCAGCAGTTAAAGATGTGGCACCAAGCACAGTCTACACTGCTCTTTATAAATCCAACTTTGTGCAATTGTCTTGTTTTAGTTTATGTTACAGAGTTTTCTGTATTTTTGCTGTTTGAATTTTTATGACAAAATTATAAAAAATACTTTCAATTTCTGCCTAATAGAAATAATAAAAAATGTAACAAGATAGAAAAATTTAAGAAAAATATACTTTTTAAAAAAAAAAAAAATTTGATTCCACATGAAGACTTTAAAAACACATTCATGAATTTATTATTGAAACTGTTTAAAGTTATATTCAATACTGTAAATACATTTCATACATGACAAAGGTTGAATGAATTACACTGCTTCATTTTATTGGTCTTACTCTTCCCAAAACAAAAAATAATTAACACAAAAAAAAGAAGCTAAAATGACATTAAATTTAATGTACAATGACGGCTACAAACTATATTGTAAATATGGGAAATTACTATTTCTATGAATTGGTTATTCATAGATGGATGGTATGGTGTGGCACCGCAGCTGCTAGAAAAAGGTAGTTCATGATGTCATTGTCATCAGTATTTTAAATTTTTGTCATGATGTGTTTCATAACTTTAATCAAAGCTTTGTTTTGCCTCATACGTAAACCAGGAAGTCAGTGCTGGTGAGTCGGCGTGCACAGCACCAGGGTCACGGTGTTGTCCATCCTCCCACAGGTTAAATCCTCCAGCAGCACAAACCGGCGCCCTCACATTACCCTCACTGAACGGTGTCTTACTTTAATGGTCGTATAAATAAACTCAGCTGGGCATTTATGACCCGCTGGGAAGTACTGAAGACGACTTACATAACCTCAGGTCTGTGTTTTGTACCCACACAAAGAAAAATACTCTCTTCAGATCCTTCCCCTTTTTTGGACTTTGTGGTCCTTTGTAGACATGGCAACACGGAGTGATAATTTGTCATTAATGAGACTTCAGCACACAAGACATCAAGAAGGATTTAATTTGACGAATCATCCAACAAAACCTCAAAATCTCAGCACAGAGCTGGAAATCCACTCTTTTGTAAAGCTGACTCACAAAAGCCACTTCTGCCCTTTTGAGAAAATAATGATTAGGACTGAACAGAAAAAGGGAAGGAAGGATTTGGGCCTGGCCATGTCCCACCTCTGCACTAATAGTTACAAATGGAGGACTTTTAAAGTGTTTTAGCTGGCTAAGGAAGATGCATTGGATCGCTGCCCAGCTGGTGAAATAGAGGTCGGCTCCTGTTGGCTTCCTGCTGGGGAAACTTCACCAGACAATTTCTGCTCTTACAGCGCCACTTCATGACTTCGACTACCGGGACGAAAAAGGCGTGTTTTCTCGCAATTTATTTCTCGCAATTTATTTCTCGCAATGACAACGGGAACCTTGCGAACATATGGCACTTTTCCACTACATGGTACTAGCTTGTATTGACTCGCCTTGCTTCAGTAGTGTTTCCACTACAGAGGATAGTACCACCTCCGTGAAGCTGGTGGCTGGAGGCTTCATTCAATCGTGGGCTTCATCTTACGGGGTGCAAAGGTGACGTGTGATGTCCTCACCAACACAGTGGAGTTTTTTAACGCCACATTTGCTCTGTGCATTCGATTTACTTTCTTTCTTTCCCACATAGTAGAAACATGTTATTCTATCAGTGTTCAGACGTTGTCAACTTGCGGGTACAAGTATTTTCTGGACTACTGAGCGCACCTGTCTATAAGCTGCTATTGAATTGATTCAAACAGTTTCATGTGGTCCACTCTGACCGGGTCTGATGTGACGAGGCTACATGTATCGGCAGCACGGAGCTTGCTAGCTTGTAAAAAGCTAACGAGCTTCGTGCCGCCGATACATGAGCCACACCGGTGTTTAAGTTCAAAGCGTCAGAAAAAAGTAGCGGCTTATAGTCCAGAAAATACGGTATTTGCGCAGTGACGATGCAAAGACACAGTGATGATTCTGACTTTAGTACCTGCTGCTAGTACCTGGCTGGTCCCTGTTTTTGGACTACATGAGAGCAGGTACTAAAAAGTGCTACCAGCTTCCAGCTACTTTGTCCTAAAGGAAACTAGTGAAACTCGTCCATCGAAGCACTTGTACTGCTCGTAGTGAGCTCACAGATTATCTTTAATTTAACAAGGGTTGGAGCTTTGCAGAGTTCATATATCAGTGAAAATGAGACACCCCGGGCAATTAAATTCACAACAACCCTTTAAGTAGCTGCTCAAGTAAAAGCTTTGTCTTCGGAAAGGTTGTGTAGATTAAAACGTGAAACATTTTCCAACTTTTTAAGAAAATATTCAGCTTCTAATAGGATATTCAGTCGTGTTAAATTTAAATAGACACCATACAAAAGTCGCAGTAATTGTGGTCGGAGGTATCCAGGTGGTTTCAGGTTGTAAATTTGCCTAAAAGATTGGAAAAATGCCAGGGCAACTTTATAATCCCATTTTTAATGCGTGGCTTAATTACCCTGGAGTGGAGCAAATTTAATTTGGTCTGCTTTGTAGTGGAGAGACATGGTCTAATTATTACATTATCGCAGGTTTAAATATCATTACCGAGAAAATATTGGACGCCGTGGGTGAAGAAGCACCATCGTGTAGAGCTGGGCCTTTAGTTTTTTTTTTTTTGTTTGTTTTTTTTTAAGTAGGTTTTTCTGATGGCGTGCTGGTTGATTGGTGGTGTGTGAGTGTTATTGATTATTCCCTCTATTTATTGGCATGGGTTAAGGGATGGGATCAGTGGACAATGACTCTGTTGACTGATGTTTAACAATTACCAAACATTGATTAGAAGCAGAAACGATTCGTTGATGAACTGTTTTAGCTGTTGGAGCAATAATGTATTGTAATTCTGTATTAGTTATTTTACCAATTATTTTAATGTTTAATGGTTTAATAAGGAAATATTCTTTGAATACACCCTATATCCTCCAATAAAACCTGATATTCAATAAGTAAAAGCTGGGTCTTGGACCAGACCAAAGGAAAAAACTGCAGGGATTAAATGAAACATAGAGTACATGCAAATATTTCACAATAAAAGCATGGTTAGGAAATAAAGGAGATCTGTTCCTACTCCTGTTTGGTTTAAAGTATCAAATTGAGGCATCATATTGAAACATGAATTAAACCTATGAAATGGAGAAAATTAGACATAATGTCCTGCCTCCAATTCAGGTCAGCCTCAATTAGAGGCTGGATACCTTCTGCAGTTGGGGTAAGTCAAGGCCCCGCCCACTATTTGAGGATTTACGGTATCCTGTATATGGTTTTTATGTAAAGTTCAGTTGGTTGTTGAGTTTGTGTCACAATGTAATGAAGTAACTTTAATATTTGAATCTGCTGCAGCTGAAGCATCAAAATCAGACTTTGTGTTGAAATACTAGGAAATATGGTAGAAGTAATAGTGAAAACAGGTCTTCTACTGGGAGCAGTGTCAGTGGTTTTACATGGAGTGAGTTGGTTGAAGGAGGTTTGAAAAGTTGCTGTAATTCAAGCCCATTTCCGTTCTGCTTCAACCAAAGTTACCGAACCCTGCAAAGGATTTTATCGCCCAGTTTTGCTGTCGATGTCGGAGAAGAGCTTGAATGCGTGTTTAGTAAAAAGGTTAAAGCCGTAATAATGTGGACGAGAAGACAAAAAGCTTTTTAATTTGTTTCTGTCGAACGGCCAAAATGGGCAGTTTCCAGCCCCCCCCCCACCCACTGTTCAGTCCAGCCAATGCTGAGTCCAAATGTTACTCTGCATTCTGTTGGGCCAAGCCTTGTGAATGGAGCGCGGGGTGTATTTTCTGGCGTTGTCCGCCGCTCAGTCGTCGCCTCTGCCAACCTGTTAAACAAATGAGTGATGAGCTGCAGCTCTGCCGCCGCCTGCCCGCCTCCTCTCCTGCCCGCTGTATTGAAACCGGGGTAAATGGATGTAATGGAGGTAGGGAGCGAAAAATCAATCTGGCTTTCACAAAGTCTTCATTAGTTTGCCTTTTGTCAAACGGTCGGGTCAAACCCAGTCAGGACACGTCCTATAACCAAGAGAAAGGTCAGGTCGATAAATGTGTGCGTTTGATGCTCTGATACAGTCGTGCACAGCCCTTTGGGAGTTTTTAAAAAGAGACTGTTTAGCACACTGGTGTCAAATATATGGACCGTGGGCCAAAATCTGGCCCTCCACAGGCTCCAATCTGGCCTATGAATTATAAATTTGCAAAGTGTAAAATGAATGAACAAAAAAGACAATTTGCAATTTACCACAACTTTTATTTTGATGAATAGATTTTGTATATTTACAAGACAGGTAGGTAACTTTCTTTCTTAATAACTCCCACTTTGTAAACATTTCTAGATCTTGACAAGTTGTTTTATTCATAAAGTGAAATGCTATATTTTCCAGGTCTAGATACCTGTGATTAAATGTTTCGTACCTTTGTGGATCCATCTGTAAGTTGTAATGTGTAAATGATAAACTGAGACATGAGCTTGTTGAAATTGCACTTACCGTATTTTCCGGACTATAAGCCGCTACTTTTTTCTGACGCTTTGAACTTAAACATCGGTGTTTCTCATGTATCGGTGGCACGGAGCTTGTTTTCTAGAAGCTAGCAAGCTCTGTGCCGCCGATACATTTAGCGTCGTCACATCAGACCCAGTCAGAGTGGACCACATGAAACTTTTGGAATAAATTCAATAGCGACTTATAAACCGGTGCGTTCAATAGTCCGGAAAATACGGTATTTTTCTTAAGAAATTTGAGAAAGAATAGTTCATCAAATGCAAACATTTTCATAATATATTTCAACTTTTTTGCACTAAAACAAAGAGGAAAGTTTGAGTTATTTATCGGTCAGTATGCTGTTGTGTTACTGGTTCGGCCACCTTGAGATCAAATTGGACTGTGTATGCACCCTGAACTTTAAATGAGTTCGATCCCCCTGGTTTAGCACTTCACTGTTTGGCATTAAAATCACAATAAACTGAACAGTGAAAAAACTCCTGTAAACCTTGTTAGATAGCACGCACATTGAAATGCTGAGGACGGACTACATTATATTTAATTCTCCAGACAGAAGCTTCTTTTCACCAGTTGTTAAAGTAGAAAACATGGCATAGATTTCAAATGAGCCTCCTCGTCTGGGCTGTGGATGTACATTCACAGCGATGGCTCGTCCGTCCTTGCTGTCTTGATTATATATATTTGAACACAACACATGGCTGATGGTGCTTTTAACTTGATATCCGGGCGGATGCAGAACATAATCATATCACCAAGACTTCAATGTGCTCATTTTGTTGTAAAAATCTTTGGTGCTGATAATTGTGCTTCCACTAGAGCATGAATGTACTGCCAGATCCCCGTGTTGTTGTTGTTGTTTTTTTTAAACCAAATAGTCAGTTACTGCTATAGATTTTCTCCTTCCCTTCAATTTCATCATCCTCTCCTCCCCCGGACGGCCGTCAGCTAATATTGATCAGTGTGTAATGTTGCTTTGTAGGTAGGCTCGGGCTGTTGATCGCATTATCAACGCTCAGCACTGTTAAGCAACCATCGGGCTGGTGGAAACATTTTATGACCCACATCAGGTCGTCGAGTCCTGGCACAGGATCTTTGAGACAGAGGAAAGAGGTTTGATGGGAAATGTGTTTATTTACTGACTCGAATTCTCTCAATGAATCATCATTGATTAGTCAATGGTGCATCAATCACAAACTATAGCTCAATCACCTTAATATTAATGAAAGAAGAAGTGTTTTTGTTGTTTGGATGTATTTATCCATTCATCTGTTAACCAACATATTGGATCAATATGTAACACTTCTGGCAGTGTACTTTCTACTGTGGCCTTTTGCTCTTTCTGCATCATAATGTGACTCTTCTGGTAAAAGCACAAATGGACCGCTAATGGTTTCCCCGCTGTGGAAATAAATATTGTCACATCTCCATGAATAAAAAGGTCACTTGTACACTTTTATTTTAATTCATTTGTTCTGCAGGAAGTGAAAAAAAAGTTTTTAAAGCTTTCTCCCTGTCTGATATATGTGGAGAGATTGCTGCCCTCACGATGACTTGCATGAATGATTACCCTGCTTGTTGGTTTGCTTTCTTGACGGCAAACTTCGAGCAGATAGATTTATTACTAGTTTAGCCATAAGAATTTACTATATTTGCAGAAATAATATGGTATTCAATCAAAAGCCAGGTCTTTCATAATGGCTGGGACTGTGGTGGATATGAACAAATACCAGACCAGACCCCAAATACAAAACGAGGAAATACAGCGGCAAATAAATTAAAACTGTGGCTGATCAGGAAGTGAAGGGATTTCATCCTATTTAAGCCTGAGACTGTTTAAATAATGGATGTAGCCTCCAGGTTTCAAACATGAAGCCAGTGCTGAAGAACAAAAAATATGCAATATCAGTGGGCTTTTATTTTGAAATGGTTACCCAAAGTGTGGAGTTCATTTTAACAGCATAAAGCAGTGAAATTAATATTTTGATCTTTTCCTGATCCAATTTAAAGTGTCAACACCAGCCTTTGTAGTGAAATCCAACTGATTAGACTTCTCAAACAGGAAATCTGAAATAAAGTCCTGTTTCAATACAAACCAGCCTCAAATATAGAGACTTTCTACCTCCTGTAGTTGAAGTAAATCAAGGCCCTGGTGTTGAATATTGTTGACTGGTCCACTCCAGATATAACTGAACCAATCAGATCCCATCCAGAGTTTAATTGTAAGTTTAGTTCTACATATTGTTTTCAAATACTATAAACACAATTTTCTTCCTGTCTGTTCTCAAATAAGATCTGTATTTTTCCATTAACAGCTGTAATCCTTCATTTTTCCATGGCTGTGTCATTACTGACCATTTGGTGGTCAGTCCCTCAGACTATATGGAGGTTTGCTTGCAAGGCTTGTTGATGAGGTGCTCACCTAAAAGGACCAAATAACAAAACCCCCTAAATGCTATATTTTCCTCCATCAGCTTCTTAAACCGGAGCCATTGTTGTTGCTCGCGGTGTATTTGTTCCTGCTGTTTCCTTCGAGTACAGGCCTTTACCCCCTCAACCTTTTCTTCACCCTGGTTTTGTAAACAGCATTGTGTTTGTAGTTGTGTTCTGGGGGAAAAAAATTGACTTTTGTCGGAAGCAGTGCGACTGAAATACTCCCTGAAAGAGGTCAGGAAAAGGAGGCACTTCTCTTTATTCTGCCAGGAAAGATTTGACAATATAATTTGTTCATCACTGGTGGAGGAGTGTTTCTTTTAAATGGAGAGGAAAACCTTTGAACCCTGTTCATTCAACAAACACTACCACTGTCACTGTGTGCGTGATAACGCACACTGTGCTGTTCATTACCGACAAATGGCGTTCATTTTTGTTAATGTTATAACAGTGTCTCACACGGACTTGAGTTTACATGAAACTCTCCTCTGCAGTGCTGTGGTTGTAGTTCGGTGAGGAGATGGTATCCCTTCTTGTTACTGTTGCACCTTGATGATTTAGCCACCGTGTGCCAAAGTATGAAACATATGGTGAGTACGTTGGTGTACGTCGAATGAGTTATGGTTAACTTTTGTATCAGTTATGTTGATATGTTGTAGTACGGCGAGCTGGTATGCCAGCATGTGGTTCTTACATCCTGCATACATGGACCATGAGTTGTAGATAAGTTATGTGATCATTCACACGTTACTTGTAAGTTACTCATGGGTCTAAATATGTCGAGATAATGTCCAGTGTACCTTGAACTTGTTTGTAACCTTTGAGTAACGCACTTTGAACCTATGTGTAACTTATGTCGAACTTAGTCCCAACACATCATGACGTTTGTAGACGTATTTGACGTCCGAACGACCGCAGAACCTACTGAACATGTTTCTCACAGCTACTGGGTAATGACGTATTGGCAACGTTTAGGGGAATTGGTTTATAAAAATGGGTTGACAGGAGGAACCTATCAGTATTCCTGCTACGACACATGATCGTTGACGTCATGCAAGTTTCACTATTGATGGGCATAAGTTGTGAATCGCAGCAGCACGCTAAGCATTCGTTGGTATAAATTATCTATAAGTTCTCAAAACGTTCTGTATAAGTTACTAATACTTTATGTATATGTCTTACTCATTATAAATACACTATGTATCCACCCAACAATAAAACAAACCTGGGTAGTTCATCGTATGTCAGCGTTTTAGAGAAATTTTGACACGTCTACATACATTGGCTAAATCGTGAATGTGTAACAGTACCATTCCCAGCACTACAATACTGACCCATATATGGTTGTTGAAACACAAAACCTCTCCAGACATCCCTCACTGATCCCTGAACATCTCTGTCTCTGGGTGCAAAGAGAAAAGAGATTGTCCTCTGTCCCTGAGAACATGTGAGGAGACGAGGTGGAAAAATGGTCGAGTGGTGAGTTTTGTTCCAAAACAGCACGGGTCAGAAAGCAGGTTTTAGTTTTTTTTTTTTTCTCTAAGCAGCAGAAATGTCAAGGCTTTGTGGGCTGATTTCCACCAGCACAAAAAAGGATTTGCAGCGACAAAAACCTTGTTTTCTGCTTAACTAAGTCGGCACACAGGGGAACTGTGCCGGGAATAACAGGTTGATCTGAGTGTCACAGCTCACTTGTCCTCGGGGCTAATTGCATATTCATTTGTGTCGAGTGTTGCTATCAAAACACAATCCTGTTAACCAGAAATCTGACAAAGTTACAGATTCTTTCTTATATCTCAGTATTTAGTGCAGCCGTGATGCCTTAAGTTAAAGGGTGAAATACTCAGTGAGGCCAGACTTTTGTTTATCTTTTTTATCTGCTAACTACTTCTTTGAAAGCACCAGTCTATTCTCAGCTATAGTTTGGCATTTGTACATCGTCCTCTTGTTTTTAGGAGCCAGAAGTGACCATATTTGGATATAAAGGGAGGAGGTGTAGAGGCCCTTCAACGCAAGGACACTGTCCAATATGGAGGAGACTCAGTTTTACCAGTGGATGACCCTCCAAACCACCTGTAAAGCATTGGAGACCAGAGCTGTCAATCAAACTAACCCCGCCCCTAAATCTTCCTCTGATATCTTCTCAATGACTAAATGATTTTCAGATGGACCACCACTGAGAAGAAGACATGACATTAGCTGAGGACATTTCACAATAATAATGTTTTTTGAATTGAAATCAGTTGGAGCCAGACTTTTTTGGAGCCAGCATCTAGTGGTCATTGGTGGTATTCCACATTGGCTTCACTTTTGAGAGCCGTTCATCTTTTACAGTCTGTGCTGTGGAAGTTCAGTTATTGTGGACTTTCTTGGCAGTGAATATTTTTGGAGTTACTGGTCCAGGGATTTATCATTTGTTGATAAATCTGTTGCATGTATCTTGGCATTGCTGTTGCAAGTGTTTGGAAAACCCTCCAATCTATCACAGAGCCATTGATTTCCAATCATTTCTGGTAGAGATTTAAAACTGTTACTCTGCTATAGAACAGCAATGTATTCCAGACTATTCAGATAAAGCTGGATTCATGCAGTTCGATGCAGTGACGGATGACTTTAAAATGCACACATATTTCCCCCTGTGATGAATTGCATTGCTCCAGTAATTGATTTTTATGGAGCAGTGGAAACAAGACTGAAACAAAATCCCAATCAGTCCAGTTCAAGCAGTTGTCATCAGTTGTATAAAGGTCTTTTCTTCACCTCCTCTCCCATGTTGTTATGCGTCTCCACATGTAAACTCACTGAGCTTTAATTTGTTTAAAATTTGGTTTTGGTTTCGCTTCCTCAAAATTAAGTTTCAGCGGTGATACATTTCCTCCTCTCTTTCACTCCCTCGCTCGTCTGTCCATTACATTTGCTATGCTAATGACTTGCACCTGATTTCATTTACATGCCATAATCCAGCGAACACAGCGGCTACCCCCCCTAACCTCTTTTGTTCTGTGCCTGGAAACCAGCGTTGTAATGGTGAGCAGTTTGAACCGTCACACACAGGTGGAGCTAATAACACTGCTAATGGCCGCTTTGCTTTTTAGGTGTGCCAGTTACACCATCCTGGTGTTCATGTCGGCACACTCGTATCTAATGGAACATCACTGCTGCACCTGGGCTGTTTGCAGTTGGACACGCCGGTCATCAGGGGGTATACCAGGCTTTTATTTTGAAGCCAGTGGAGCTCAAGTGTTACAGATACTGCACTAGAGCTGCAGCTATCGAATATTTTAGTAATCGAGTATTCTACCAAAAATCTCATCGGTTAATCGGATCGCACATTTGTTTAGTTGAGGAGGAATTATGAATATACATTACAGTCATAATTATCAGAAACTTAGCTCTCCGTAGGGCTAACTTTATGTTATGGCGCATTTACACTGGTACCTACTGGCTTGGCATCGCCTCGGATCGCTCAGGATCGGCCCCTTTGTTTGGTTGTATTTACATTGCCGAGGATCGTCCTTCCTCCGTGTAGCTGGCCGTCAGTCGCGACGTCATCTTTTATACGATTCTTTCGTTTCTGACCGCGCCGCCCAGCTGTTGATTCATTAATATTTGGACACCTAACGTAGTCATTTTTGTAGCTTGTTTGGAAAAGCATCCCTCGCTCTAGTGATGGGTAGATGAGGCCTCATGAAGCGTTGCAACACATTACCAAAACTGTATCAATACGTGTCGGTACTGTGTTGCTCAATACTGACACCTGTTGGATCTTAACCGTCATTACAGGCAGGCTCGCTGTCATACTCAGCTGACATACTGATTTAATGACGTAGCCATGGCGTAGAATTGTGTATGGACGTGTCCATACCGAACAATGACTGAAATGTCTGTTATGGGGTCATCTACACACCAAGAGGGAACAGACTGCTACAGAGGTCCACGTGCTTGTGTTTGTTTATTTATGCAAATTTATCTGAATGCGACGAAATTCCTGCTCGTGACAATTCGTTACTTTCAGCATAATGTCCCGACTGTGTGAGGATGTTTATGTACTTGTCTTTGAGGCAAGGAGGATTTTATTTATATATATTTAGGTTCGGGAAGAATCCTGCTGACCGACGCGCTTCCTCATAAACACAGTTTAGCAATACAGGCGAAACAGCTGTCACTGTTTCGTCACGTGACTTTCTTAACGCGATACACACACCGACACGGGGTTTTGCTCCGTGAGCTCGACACATGCGCCGATGCATCGGTGCTGCCAGACCCATCACTACCTTGCTCACATGACTGAATTGAAGACCCAGCAACATCTGTTACAGTGTGAACAGTAGATTTCCTCTTGTCCCACCACAGATACACCGCTGCCCTGTGGACAACACTGATGTCTGTTTTCCATGGGTTTTCCACATTATATTTTCCCAGCCTGTGACAGCGTCCCTGTGTAGGTGTGATCGGTGCAGTGATGTGTAGAGGCTCCCGACCTCGTCTCTAATACAGGAGCAGCTCCACGCTCCAGCGTCCACACTTCAAAAGCTGCATTTCTATTTTACGATATTTAACGCGCCAAACCTCGTTCCTTCGTCCGTCTCCTAGATTTACAATTTCATTTCTCCGCCTCTGAAATGCACAGATACCCGGGATATCTGGGAAGTATAATTTACATGACGCAAGGATATTTTTTTATGCTACTTTCAACGACTTGATCACACCGAATGCTTAATGCACTCGTATTTCTTCCCATAAAAGGCCTGTGTGTGTGTGTGTGTGTGTGTGCTGTGTGTGTGTGTGTGTGTGTTTTTGAGGACTGACACCCTCTG
>OOFC01047708.1:8308-31793 GCA_900323345.1 Pseudochromis fuscus
GACACACACATTGGACCTGCGCCACAACCTCTATAGTAAAGGCAATGGACAACAACAGTCCCAAGATCACCACACATACACAAACACGCACACACACACACACACAATCTGCTCGAGTGGCACTGAATCAAATATTGATCAGTGGCCCAAGTCTCCTTGGTTACTTGATATATTAAAGTGAAAGTTCCCTCGCACTCTCTCTGTCCCTTTATCACACACACACACGCACGCACACACACACACACACACGCGCGCAACACTGTGTGTGTGTATGTGTGTGTGTCAGTTGTGTTACTTCCTGGACTTGGCCGGTAGCTGAATGTGAGTGACGTCTGAACACCCCCACAGTGCGTCAGCGTGGTGCCAGGCGCACACACACAAACACACGAGCAGGACACACACATATACATATAAAAAGGCCTGTGTGTGCGTTTTGACTGAGTGGATGTAAATGGCAGGACGGCGTGCTGTTCTTCAATCACTGCTCGAGATGCTGATTTGGTAAATGCAGTCCATGCTGAAGTGAAGTGTGTCTTACACCATAATCCAATCACACAGCCTCTGGTACAGTACCTTGATCACAGCTATAATTGGGCCACTTTCAAGCATCTGGTGGTTGCACATTGAAACTATGAAGAAAAAAAAAATGCTTAAGACTTTTGCACAAGTCCATATTATTTACAATTGGTGCAGGTTAAGGAGGTTAAGGGTCCCCATTGTGAAGCATACAGAGCACTGTTCATCAGATCACCAATGAGAAGAGTTGACTTTAGCAAATGACATCAGAATCACTTGTAGAAAAAAAATCTCTGGATTTCCTGATTGAAAATGAACATTTTTGACTTGAAGTAAATTGGGGCCACAGTTTCTTGCAGCCAGCACCTAGTGGCCATTGGTGACACTGCACTTTGTCTGCACATCTGCATTGACCACACTGTTCAGAACTCAATGCTTTGTACACTTCTGTATACAGTCTATACATTCAACTTCACTATGCAGCTCATTACTACCCCGTCATTAATCTTTAATAAGTTGCTATTAGGTGCTACTCCCCGCCTCCCTCGCCAGTTTTATGCAGCCAGCATTCAGTGGTCCTCAGTAGTATTGCAGTTTTTAGCACTTGTGCAATGGCTTCACTTTGTTGACCCAGTGGTTATTTCCATCTGTTACATCCAGAGCTGATTGTGTTGAACAGTGGGGCAAACCAGCAGCCAAATCAAACTACAATAATGACCTCATGCAGAATCTTTGATTGATGTCTCTTCTTCAACATAAAGCCTTGAATTTTTCCGCCCCACAATTTAAAACCCTTTTGACAACAGATTATTTTCTTGCTTAAAATTAAGTTATAAATTACACTGCATATGTTCTGTGGGTCAAAATGGGAGAAAAAACTACAGCAAAAACGAACTACTTTAGCAAACAGCATCAAGACAGTCTGAGAAATGAGGAAACTTGGTTTTCCTTCCTTCCTTCTTTTTAAATCTTCTTGTCAACCTCTTCATCTAATTCCTTCAATCTCCCACCTGTTTCTGCTGCTGCATTCATTACTGAGAGATTTATGTATGATTCCTATTATAGAATGTATAGGTGCTATTTATTCTGCAGTGCGGTACAGGTAATTCAAAATGTAAATTCCACATGTTTTGCTAATCCTTCTTAAACTGCTGTGACAACTTGTCAGGAGGCATTAGCAGGGTAGGAGAACATATTTTTACATACACACACACAGACACACAGGACAAAATGAACTTGCAGCTGTAACTGTAATGGTGACGTGGGGGTTGTCAATGGTTCAAGAGTATTAAAATGTCCATGTGAGTGTCAGTGTGTGTGTGTGTGCGCACTCTTTGTGTTCACGTGTGCATCCCATGGCAAGTGTATCTGATCCCTCACTTGGATGCGGCACCAGCCAATCACTTTCCTACCATTATTAGCTTTTTAAAAACGCCATCAACAAAACATATTAACAGCGAGACGTGGACAGGAGGACCAGGGGACGGACAGGGAGACGAGAATAGACGCACACAGCGAGAAGATGGAGAGGGAGGCAAAGAAAAAGGAAAGAAATGCAAGGGAACAGGAACATGTGAGCAACTGTTGGTCGCTAGGCGCCTGCCGGTCACCATGGCAACATGCGGCGCCACGCTGAGCTCCTGCTGACATCACACCTGTTGAAGCGAAACGTGTGTGTGTGTGTGTGTGTGTGCGCGCCTTGGAACCAATTAAATGACATAGCAGTGCAGGTGGACTGAGGGACAGAAACAGAGAGAGACGGAGAAAGGAAAAGACAGCTGTGTAGATTTCATCACCTCATGGACACAGCTGCTTACACTGTGTCCATGTGTGTGTCCGTGTGTGTGTGTGTGTGTGTGTGTGTCCTTTGAGATGCTGGGAACCCATGTGGGAGTCTGTGACATCAGCAGTGAGGGTAGATGACAGCAGCCTGAAGACACACACACACACACACACACACACACACACTAGAGGTGACCCCCCACCACCACCTCCACCAAATCAACAAAAGGGAGATAATCAGATGGACATAAAAATAGACATTTTATTACTCGATTGTTTTCCTCCATCCCTTTATTGGCATAAAAAATAACTTATTTTTTTTAAGATAGAAGAAAACTGAGAAACAACAGCAGAAAAAAAACTGAAAGAGAGGAGGGGGTAGAAAAAAAAAAAGGAGGCAATGGGGTTGATGTAGATTTGTTTTGGCAAGTCCCATCAGATCACTAAGTCACATCTGTGGATAAATAAAGCTTGACTGGGATTTGAATTGGTGCATCACTGTGAGTTACCTTCTACTGCTGCACTGTGTGTGTGTGTGTGTGTGTGTGTGTGTGTGTGTGTGTGTGTGTGTGTGTGCGCGCAGCAGGGCAAGTTCCTCTTGTCAGCTGAATATTTTATGTCCGTTCTCATGGCTGAGCTCTTTTAACAGAATTCGTTACACTGTGCGCACACACACACATGGAGTAATGTAATCACGCCACTTGTGTAATCCTTTTAACCCTGTGTGGTGCAGGGATTCAATTTAAAAATGGTCAGTTTCACATTAGGCGCAGTATCTTTACACCATCAACCTTTAGAGCCAAATAACACACAGGGGGAAAATTCAGTTGTCTCCAATTACTTTGGTGGCTACATGCAGAAATATAATAGGATTAACCTGGTCCTAGCATTTAAACTGAATGTGAAATTGGTGAAAAATAATAACAATAAAAATAAATGGGTGACGGCAGGAAGAAAAAAACAAACTATACAATACATACACTGCCGCATAAGAAGATGTGGCCCCGACATCCAACGATTACACACTTGAGCACAAACACACAGGAAACACAACCGCAGAGGAAGAGAGGACTGCCAGGATCTCACTCCCTCTCCAGGGTCTTTTATTTCTACCTTCAGCATCGTCCCAAAGCACCGCCGTGTGAAGCTCGATGCTGCACCCTGCTGGCCGACGGACACGACCGCAGGCTTTCTCCCCGAGGACTGCACTGGATGGTTGAACAGCCAACAGCCAGTGAAACAGCGTATGTTCACTCTTGTGGCACTTATTTTCCACTTTATGGTCTCCAAATGGAAACAGTGCTGGTATGAAAACCATTGGGGTTCCAGTTATCCTAATGACAGCGGCATGTTTTCTTTTCTTTTTTTCTTAAAGATAATTATAACCACTTTAAGATTTAACTTTTGTAGAGAGTGGTGGAGGAACATGGACATACAAGGGCAGCCCTTATCGAAAGCAACATTTTATTCAAGTACGATACTGCTTTCATCTTCTACTCTACTACATTAATTTGCCAGCGGGACCGCTAGTTTGTTACCTTACACATACATATCTATGTCAAGGTTTTCCAAAGACAGTTTCATTCAAATTACAGTTGGAGGCTCAAAGATGTCCAAATTTTCTATATATTTCTTAAAAAACATAAAAGTCATAAACAAAGACCTAAAGAATCAAAGATCCAAAGACCTAAAAGAATTAAAAATATTTTTTTAATTTGAGGTGGACTTTAACACTTTTAAACATACATAGCCAATAATCATTTTAAAGTACTAAATATACTTATATTGGAGTATTTTTACATTGTTATACTGGTACTTTCTGCCCTGACCCTGCAAGTCCCAGTTCTACCTGTGTTACCCATCTAAGGTTTTTTTTGATCAAAGTGCCTCCTGCAGAGTGGACATATTTACCACTGAAAATCATTGGCAGTCTTTGTTGAATTTAGATATTTTTAGCCGGAGCTCAGAGCTCTTTAGGTAGTGAAGTCAAGCGGTCACTCACTCACTTTGCTGGTCTGTTCACACCACTGTGTTCTGGTCTGCCGAAAGGAGCAGCAGCTATAGATGCCAAAACAAACTAATTGCTCCTCGACATGACAAATCACAGCAGGGATCTCCGTATAAATAGCAGTACGTGTCATACTAGTCAGTGAACATCAGCAAACATAGCATTCACTTCCTTGTGTTATTTGTATTCTTGAGACTGCTCAGTGCAGACAGCCTTGGAGGCTGTGTTATTATTGGCTAATTAATCATATTCACCCAACAATCATATCTAGCTCTGAGGATTTATGACCTGAGATCAACTTGAAACAGGGTGACAGTGGACTGACTATGATCTTAAGACAATATTGCAGACCTCACACAATTTCCCCATTTAGATTTCCGACCACATTAGATCATTAAATTTCCTAGGTTTTTTGAGATGCTGCTATTTTGATGATTTCTAATTACAACAAAATTATTTTGAGGAAGGAAAGTCACTTAAAACACTTTGTACACTCAGAAGCTAAAATATGACCACTCACAGATGATAAGAAGAGCCAGGGTGTACAATGATGAACAAACAGGTGGTTGTCGTAGGCAGGCTGTTTGAAATTTATAAAATTGGCAAGTGTAACGACCAAAGGACCAAACTGTCAACCCCTACTAAGTGGACTAAGTGGTTTGAGGAGGGGACGAATCAAGAACCTACAAAAAGGGATCAGATGATGAAACAATCTGGATCTTTGGTGACTCCACCTCTACAAGACTGAAAGGATCTGCTGCTTATGTCTTGGGGATGGATACCGCAGGACACCTTCAGAGGTCTCGTAGCATCAACACCTCGCTTGTTTGGAGCTATTTTGGTTGCATGTAAAGGACAAACAACATAGAAATGTGGTCTGAAAGTTGGCACAACTTCTAACATAACAAGTTGTACTAACCAACTCAGGTATCGCCTACGATGTAACTGACCATATTCAATACAGTCAGTTGTTTTACATTAAGTGAAGAATATTCATTCACGATAGACTGCAACTCTTTACTTAGGGTAATGATGAAATTTGTATATGGACAGAGAAAGTTCGACCATTGCACCCCTGCCCTGAACCAAAGTCCAGATACACTCAAACAGTTAGAAAGATGTCGACAGCTTTTTATAACACTTTCAACAAGACTTTGGCCCATACACATTTCAGTTTAAAAGCTGCACAGTAAGCCTTCGCTGTATCAGCTGTAGTCAGAAAACTTTATGAACACAAGTTTACAACATAATGAGTTGATCATAAATGTCTATTTTTCTAATAATGATTCAGGACGTGATTCTCTGTTTGATCCTGAGCAAATGCACAGTTCCTTAAAAAAGATCCACTCAGCTTTTCTACAGCCTTGAAAAGGGCAAGGGTGGCGCTGCTGATGATGCAAGAGCAGGCTCTGTCTCATAACACAATGATGGATGTTGACTTTGGCTGGCAGGGCAGAAGCAGTCGAACCTTAAAAGTCACCAACTTTTACAAGCTAAAAATTATATAAATACACTCTAAAATTCACAGGTGTTGTATTCAGCTACTTCCTGGTTTAGGTTCTGAGCAGTGGTGCAGTACTTAAAGAAAAAGGTTGCAGATTACAAGCTTAAACCTGGCTTCAAAAGACTGCTAAATATATCGAATTATGAAATCTCATGATTAAAGAACATTAAACAGGCTACTATGACTGTGGGAAAACTCTCACTCTACTTGGTAAATGGAGTACCTGTAAATAGTACTTTTTCACCTTTGCAAGAATTTCATGTACACAACTTTCCGTGTAATATAAATTAGCTTAGCACAGCTTAACTACACCCACTCATAATTTCGTGCGGAGTCAAAAGCTGGAAAGTTAGGCTAGCAGTCATACTTCAGCTTTCATTTTAAATTTATGACCAGAGTTACCTACTGTTTTATTTAAGTGGTATAACATACTAACAAAGTATTCAAATGTATCACAATGTATACAATTCAAGCAAACATCTAGCAGCAAGACATGAGTAAAGTTAGCTTTAGCTTAAGTGCTAGCTGCGGCTACCTCGCCAGGTAGCTCTAATTGGATTTCACTCTGATTTGAAATGTTGATTTTTAGTTTTGGTTTGTAGTAACGGACAAGGTACGGTAAAATTATACATATTATATGTTTTATTACATTAAACAGTATATTTAAAATTTATATTTTCCAGATCCAGCTAAGTTTTTTATTAAGTTTGTATGGTAGGTGCTGCATTTTGGGGCTTGGGGGTCATTATACATACTGATATACAGTTATTGTGCACATACACCAAGACACATATTAGGCCACAAAATACAAAATAACTGTCTTTCATTAGCAAAATTTGAAGAAATATAATGCAGTGATAAAATCAGAATATTCAACAGTTTCTCTGCCAACTTCTACATCCTAACTTCAAAAGATACTTACTATCACACTACAGTCCAACGAACTGCCAGCAGCATCTTATGACTCAAACACACTCCGTCTGTCCCACTGCTGGCCATAATTACAGAGACTCTACCTGTTGCTACCTGCTGCTACGCTGTCATTACATTTCGCCTTGAACAACGCCTGAAGCTGCTGGGACTGGCTGGCTGCTGGGGGAGTCGTACCTGCGCATCATAAAGACGCACACTGTCGACACTCTGTTGAAATGATGACAGCTCCTGTGGGGCCAGAGGATGCAGATGATGGGCTGGAGAATGCTGCTGGTTGCACGACTCAGCATCATTAAACAGCAGCAAATGAATAGAGAGATGTGTTTGTTTCTCTGTGTGTGTGTGTGTGTGTGTGTGCATAAAATATAGATAACAGAGCAGTGTGAGTGAGCAATAATAAAAAAGAAGGATTGTGCCTATCTAAGCTGGGGGATACTTTGGATTTGTGTGTGTGAGAGTGTGTGTGCACTCACACACACCTCCCAGCCTCCCACAGCAGCTGCAGTCATAACCCACTGCAACAAAGAAGAGTGTGTGTGTGTTTTACATTTACATAAGTCCTGAGCCAGCCGCTTCTTGTTTTATGGTTTTAGCTCACTCTGTGTGTTTATATTTGAATTTTACTCCTGTGGAGAGAAAAATATGTGCGTGTGTGTGTGTGTGTGTGTGTGTGTGTGTGGTCACTGTTTTCCACACCCCATCTCTTATGCTTGAAGCCTACTACCTACTGGGGGGACTAATCAATGCAATCGCTGGCAATTTAGTCTTCTGATCCATATAGAGAGGATGAGAGGAGATGGATAGCTGACTCATCAGCTGCAAGCGAAACTCATCACTGAGATGAGAGTAGAGGACACACACACACACACACACAAATCTGCTGATTTTAGGGCATCAGAGTGTTTAAATGTGATTACCGTTGGCTGCAATGATCACTTGCCAACAGCAGAGGGCACTCCATTTACACACAACTGCCATCTACACAGTTGGAGAAAACAAACAGACATGCTCAACAGTACTTCAGCAGTGATAGGATTCAATCAACAGGATCTCACATGATTTAGAAAGACTAGGAAACATCCAAGTTAGTCAATGTGTGCAAAGGAGAAAAGAACAAATGTGACAAAGCTCAACTTCTACCAATCAGATATCACTGCTGCTCCCACATTAGCTGCATGGCAGACGTTCATTAATGAAGTTGGTTAATTAAGGTTGTTGATCAGTGCAACATGATGGACGTGAACAACACAGAGAACACCAGACAAAGCAGACATGACTTGTGTGGACAAAGATTACAGCAAACATTGTTGCACTACTGTGTTGGATAAGTAGGAATAAGAGGATGTTGGTAGGAAAGGCGGGCAAAATAAAAGTATATAAAAGTATATATAAGTTTGGGCAAGTGTGTGTGTGTGTGTGGGGGGGGGGTGGATGTGGATGAAGGGAGGAAAGAAGAAAGGACAGACACTTGAACAACAAAAGAAACAAGGAAGAAGAAAAATGGCATAAAATGTAGAAGAGAAGAAGAAGAGAAAACAGGAATGATTTTGGAAGATAAAATATGGACAGAAAAGCTAGATAAGAGAGGATGATGAGAAAGAAGAAAGTGAGGAAGATTACATTAACATATCTGATTACTCATCTCTCTTGCACTGATCTAAATCTTGGATCTTATTTCAAAAGACTTCTGTGTAAAAGCAGGTTAACTTGTGGGGATCAGCAATATCACTGGATCATGTAGAATAAGTTATTGAGTTGTGGAAAACAATCCCACCCAAACTAAGAACAATCAGAAATATATAACAAATATCAGGATCGCTCTATGATGATGATTGTGCTGATGTTTTTACGTTCTTATTTTATTGCTGCGACTCTGAATTATATAAGAGTAAACAACTAATGCAAATGCAACATAAAGATGCGTTTTCACTCAAGAAAATGTAATTATACAGGATAAGTCGATAGGTAGACAGAGGTAGACAAAGCCAGTGGGCAGACACAGTGTGTTTTTCATCACTTTTGTAAGTTGTGTTAACTGGCACTGCACTTTTTAAACCAGCTTCTATGCAACTTTAATGCCCACACTGTACAGATCAATGGAGTTGGTTGGTGTTGTCTCTCGACAATTCCAATAAAGTTTAATCAAACAAAAATGGAGCAATGCCTTATTAAATGGAGGAACTCTACTATAGCAGAAAATAAGAAGGAAGAAAAGGAAAATAAAACCAATCTCCTCACCACAGTCACAGGGGAAATTCAACTGTGGGAACTGTTAGAACCTAAAGCAGGGGTCTGCAACCCTGGTCCTCGAGGGCCGCTATCCTGCATGTTTTAGATGTTTCCCTCTTCCAACACACCTGATTCAAATGTTCAGGATCGTTATCAGGCTTCTGCAGAGCTTGATGATGAGCTGGTCATTTGAATCAGGTGTGTTGGAAGAGGTAAACCTCTAGGACCAGGATTGGACACCACTGATTTACACAGTTTTAAGATAATTAATCAGTCAGGCAGGAATTAATTTTGATTTTAAAACGAGAATTTTGGACACATTCAGTTTCACCTGAGCTCTAAAACGTAGGATTTGTGTGCATGTGTGTGTTCTTGTGCTTGTGTACTTGCTACAAGAGGACATTTTTGGGAAGTGAGGACATTTTGGCTAGTCCTCACTTCAAAGGGCTGTTTGAGGTATGACACTTGGTTTTAGGGTTTGGGGCTAGAATTAGGTTTAAGGTTAGGTTAAGGGATTGGGTCTAGGCATTGTGTGGTGGTCGAGGTTAGGGTAAGGAGCTAAGGAATGCATTATGTCAACAACTGTCCCCGCACACATAGAAGTTCAAGAGTGTGTGTGTGTTTCAGAGGTGAGATTGTTTGATGTAAGTAAAATGATCTTCTGATCTTCTACATGACACACACCTCAAAGACATTCTCTATTTGTTTGTTACAGCCTGTTTTATCCTGTGTATGTGTCCTATACACAGCCTTATCTGAACACACTATCACCTGCTGCACATGCACACACACACACACAGTTATTATGATCATCAACAGTACAGAGAGAAATACGGGGGGTGTTCACATGCATCCACCTGTGCATTAAACACTGCATGAATTCACATGTCGTCCACAGATTCACAGCAAAGCATTGTTGTCGTGACGATTGTCTGGCACCATGATGGCATTAAGGTGTTTTGCTGCTGTCCACCATGATCAGTGCTGTCCAAGCAACGAAAAACATAAAGCAGTGAGGCAGTAAGTTCATTTCAAAGCCATCAAAGTGTCCTGGGTATTACATTTCCAACACTGAGGTAACGTTCAGATGATGTTCCCCCCTCGGGCAGCAGTGCTGAGGATGGCTCAGGCTGCTTTATGGTGCATATCCTGTTACTATGTCTTTTAATGGGGCTTGCTCACTGTATACGACTGTTCTGAACTGTGTCGTCCCCAAAGACTGTTAATGAGATTTGTTTTGTTATTTTTTCACAGAAATGGTTTTATTTATTTCTTCTTTCATGTACGTCCTTGATATGTTGAGACTTCCAATAATTTAATAAACCCTCTAGCCTGCCTCTAAAAGCCCCTGTGACGATAGCAGACTCATTTATCATTAATACCACTGTACCGTACCAGAGCTGTTGAGGGGTTTTCGTTGCATTACAAGCACTTTTCACAAATAGTCCTAAACAGCTGTCCAGTCAGTGGACTGAGGGTCACACCACAGTAAAATATGAAGTCCGATGACCTTATCGGTACTGCTGGACACTCAGTTACGAGGCAGACCTCATTATTGACCAGTAGGAAATGTCATGGACAAGGCTGGCATATTATACGTGTGGAGAAACTGATAAAATCCAAGAAAACTACACTAAAAGCTGAAGAGTAAAAAGTGAAATTTGTAGCTTGATTCAACACTAATAAAGATACAAAGACAGAAAGATACATTTTCAGATCCTCCACGTACATTATTAATACACATAAACTGCTACAATTACTTTCTGTATAGTGGTCTCTACTGCTAAGCCACTGATCTGAGACTGTGTCAGTGCTTATTAGGGCACATGGTATTTTATGATTGGGGCCACTTAAAACTGAGTTCTTTGAATTATAGTTTTTGACTCGCAATGAGTGTAATAAAATGAAAATAAACTGTGTCACACACACCTGAACATGTTTGAGATAACAGTTAACAAAAAGTAACAGATAAGCACAGATTAAAAAGGACAAGTTACAGTGAAAAGGATTAAAAATTTAAAATTAAAATTTAAAATATGTTGATTTTGACTAAATGACTAATTTGACCAAGCTGACCTAAATACTGACACATCAACTGATGAATCTTTTTTTAACAAACCAATTTTTATAACAAATAACATAAATATTAGTATTATTTAATATAATCCAGTTAAAAATAAATTCAAATAAACACATTTGAACATGAAATTTACATGATTTACAAAACCTGTAAACCCTTGTAAAAAATGTGTGTAACCGTTCTTCACAACCCCAAACAGTTTTCTGCTATAAAGTGGCTGCTGGTCTGATTGATCTCTTAGTTAATCTGCAATGACAGGGCAGGATTACATTTAAAGTCTGTTTAAGACAATCCAATACCACATAGAAAGTAATCTAATACCTGTTTTGCAGTCAGATTGATCAAAGTGCTTTTCATGCACTTTGGTAAGTAATTCTACTTAACAAGTGCATGAATGTACTGATACTTAGATCCAACTTTGTCATCACTACCCAGCTGTAACAGAAATTCAGGTAACAGGACCTAGATAATCAGCAGGAACTTGATGGATGATTGATTAAAAAAATAAATCCATTAATTGAAAAAGAACCCAGTTACCACATGAAACCAGCTCTGATCAGTCCTCAATGTGCAAGGTTAGAAGAATAACTGATATTGTAGATTTATATCAAGTAAAAACAAGGGAAGATGTTGAGTCAGTGACTCAACATCTTCCCTTCAGGATAATACAACCCTTAAAAAAATCCCAGAACAGTCTTTGTCCTGTGTGTAAAATTATCAGTTGCACAAACTGGACCTAAGTAACAGAAAGCTGGGTGATAGCATCAGTCCCATCCCTGTGATCCCCGTCACTTACTGCGACACTTGGCACAGCGTCCCTTGTCGTACTCCAGCAGGTCCAGGGTCCGACTCCGGTCGCTGACCGATCGCCTCTGCCCGCTCTCCCTCAGCCGAGCGGCCTCCTCTTTGGCGTACACCCCAAGCTCCTGGGTGTAGCGCCCATACATCTGGAAACAGACACAGCAACGCAATTATCTTTCACGTACTTGTGACAAACCCTAACAACGAGTTGACTGGTATTATATCCCCCCCCACATCTACAGTCTACTCCTTCACCCAAAATACTGCAACATGTCAGAATTTACTTTATTAACTTCAGAACCTGTCTTAATGTCTGATATACACTCTTCCAGCAATCATATTTGTTTTTTTAACAGCTCTACCAACTTCTTCATGCATGTCTCTTCTAACTTCCTCTCAAAACAACAAACACAGCTGCCTTTTACAAAGTCGACAAAGAGCCTGATCTGTGTTCATGACTTTACCATCCACGGTGCCGAACCCGAAATACTTCCACACATTGCTTGACTGTCCACTCAGGACGGCTCTGGTGGCTACGGCCCTTCATTTTTGCAGCTGAACAACAGATTTGAGACTAGCTTAGTTTACTGATGGGGTATGGAAAAGGTCACACTGATAGATAGATTTTAGAGCACCTTCAATTGCATCACAAGCAAAACTACTTCAAATGCACTTATAGAGAAACTGCAGGGACATTCATTACAGCTTGAATAAATGTCTAAAATGAGGGCTGTCACTTTTTGTTTGAAATTCATAGTGTTCAAAAGTACTTTATCCCATCAATTTCGAGCCCCTTCTCTGGTAAAAATAAAAAAATAAATATGGGGGAGGATATTCAGTTGTTTCCCGAACACACCGATACCCTACTCCTTCCTTGCGTTGATTGATTTGCTGTATTGATAGTGGACCGTTCACCCTTGGAGAGAGTCAAGTAGCCCTGGCTATGGTCCTTACTTCTTTAAAATTGGAAATCACCTGCCACTCCTTCGTTCAGGCAGCCACTTGAACCCCAAGAAGATCGGATATTAACACTGATCTTCTCCAGAGGGGTAAGTCAAACCTCAGCCTGGCTTTTGGGAAATTCCTACCTGTGGATTTAAAATTACCCCCCGACCACTCTTCATAGTCGTATCAGTGCTTTATTACTTTCCTGTCTGAGGGTTCATGTATTTGTATAACCGCCCAACTCACAGTCTCAGCAACAAACCCGATAACACCTCCGAAAACTACATAACACACATACACACACACGCAAACATACAAAAGACCTCAAGTCAGCAGTACAAGAGACAGGAAGCACCAGCCACAAATTTTGTACACCAGCCAGACACCAGCTCCTGCCCCCATAATGCTCTTGGGTGGCCAAGAGGAAAGCATTAGTTCCCCTGTTCCTGCCCACCAATCACCACACAACAAGGTTTTTAAACCCGCCTCCACAGGTTAATCAAGGCTGATCTCAGCAGGATGTGAGTCGCTAATGGGCAGAAACTGTAGGAATAGTAACAATTAAATATCAGTTGGAGCACAAATGTTTTGAAGTTTGAAAAAAAAAAACCTAGATATTCAGAATTTGATTTGCTTCCAACATTTGTCAGTCATTTTTAGCAGTCTAAAACTTCCTACATTGCAGCTATTACTGTTCAAAGTCTGAACCATGTGGTGCACAGCAGAGGGTCAAACAGGAGATGCAGCATACTGAAGCCTCAATCCTGAATCTAAGTGCTGGAATATCCAAACTTCATAAGAGCCTAAGCTGGTGGGAGACGAGCCAAAGAGTGTGTCAGACTATATTTGGTCATGCTGAACTGAACCAGCGGTAGAACCAATTTGCAGTTTTTCATATGAAATAAAGTGTCAGACACATTTTCAGCTGCAGCAGTGTGTTTCTAACTTGATTTTGCATTGTTGTTGGTCTTACTGCTGTTGAGGGTCAATGATAATGACATTCAGGGTGGTATTAGTATAGGTGTTATTGTTGTTAGGGGTGGTATAGCTGGTGCAGTTGCTGTTGTTGTTGGCGTGATGATAGCTGTTGGTGCTGTATCAAGAATAATGTATAATAATGAAAATCGTGTTAACAAAAAATAAAGAAACAACCTTCTTCTGTGCAGGAAAACGTGACATTGACTGTTGCACAACTCATTATCTTCCCCTTAGTAGCCCTGCAGCGACAGTAGAGCTGAAAACTAGCGGTAACCATACACCTTACAGCATTAATCAGTATGTTAAATGAGAAATTGACAGAAAAAAAACGCCAATGGCATGTTGGGCTTCACAGACAATAAGACTTAAATTCATCCTCTAAAGACTTCACAGTTTTATTCAAACTTTCATATTTTCTTAAGATTCCTTCATTTATATTATCTGCAACTCTCAATCTGTCAACTCTCATATGCAGTTAATCAAAATGACCGCTTGAAGCTTCAAAACCAAGCCCACCCTGACAGAAGTGTCCACTTTCACAGCAGAAATAAACATCTTTACAGTCTAGTGCGGGGGATTAATTATCATTTAACTTACCCCTTAAAATTGTAATTAGATATCAAGTAATGCATAATTAAGGGTGTGGCCCCCTTAAAATACAGGGGGATGTTGTCATAACAGCTGAAGTTAGATCCACCCACTAACTCTGACCAAGCCCCTCCCTCTCAACCAAATATGGTCACTTCAGGAAAAGAAAAAAAGTGTTTTCCAAAAATGATCTATAAAAAAATTGATGACAGAACCAATACAAGTTAACAGCAGTGTAAACACTTGTGGACTTTCTATGAGGTGTTTCTTTCTGCCTTAGGGTCAAGTACAGAATAACTGCCAAAAAATAATATTCACAAAGATCATAAGCATTAGTCAGTGTTGATTTAATCTGGAAATGCTGGTATGACCTTGAAAAAAAAGTCACAACTCTGGCACTTCCTTATTTTACTTTCACTATGACTGATGCGATTGTGTTTACAAAGGAAAGTATTAAGGGTACATTTTTATTTCTGTTTAAAAAAATCAAATGTCCAGATTTCAATGCATGTCAGGCTAAAACCGACATGAAAGCAGGATTACATTTCTGGGAACGTGACCCCTATGGCCTGGATGGATGAAAGTGTTTAGATAACATACACACGGGCACACACAATGCTGAACTGTGGCACCTTGTAAACACCGTCTCCAATGCACACAAGCAGGAGGCCTGTCTTCTATTTTTAGCTACACACACAAACCTGTAAATTCTTGTACTGTGTTGGTGTGAACGCACAGTTGACTGGCACTTTACTGGGGTCAGTGATCACAGCAGGTTGACTGACAGCAGTACAGGATGTCATACTACAGCAGTGTCAGTCAGAACAGGTGACTACTGCCATTTCATCAGCAATATCTTGTGCAAGCGTCGTCTATATCAAGCTTAGTATTTGTAATGCAATCAATTGTGTCAGTGGAATTCCAGGTGTAAGGAATAATATCAGCACCACTGCTGACTAATAAAATAGATCAGGTATCAGCCAGACAGTAAATACTGTTTCAAAATCATCTAGAGTGATATGTTAACTACACAAGCTAAACTTAACCCATAAAAACCTGGAAATATTACTCCTTAAAGGAAAATTATGAAAAACAAACAAACAGACCAAATGGATCCTAATGAACACATTTCTGAAGATCTGTAATGTTGCATATGTTAATGTCATGGGTATATAAGTTCACACATTGTCACATGACAACACTAGGAAGTTTAGTAGATACCACTTGGGCACTTTGTGAGATAAGGTCAAGGATAAAGCTGTATATGGTACTTACTGTAACATTTAAAGGGCTTGTAACACATGTATCACCATGAGTTCTTATGACGTAAGGATCCAAGCTTTACACAAAGACCTTGTTGGACGGCCTGAACACCCAACAGGTTTGGGGTACGATGTCATACAATCTTTCAGAAATGGGTAATCTGCTAAACATAGGTGTTCAGGGTCTGAAAAAGTCATTTTCTTCTCTCTGTATCTTTGTTACTTTGTGTATGTATAATTACAAACCTACAAGTTCCTGTGAGCCTTTATCCCAGTTTCTACCAATCATTTCCCATCCTCATGTTACCTTACAAGAATGTCGCCAATCATTTCGACGCAGTAGGGCTGACATATTTTCTGTTAGAAAATCTTTAGAAGTGGAAACTGAGAATGTAAAATTAAAAGAGTGAGTGTTTTGGCAAAGTCAGGTGAGCTGGGCAAATCATTGTTATTTTATGGGGGGTTTTCTGCTTGTATTCATGGCTGACCTGTGGGGTGTACAGCTTGGCAGAACTGGTGAAAGTATCCTCATACCAACAAACCCTTTCTGACAAGTTGCCCAAGGTGAGTGGTAATACCTTCTTTGATATCTAAAATTGTGTGTGGCTATGAAAAGGAAATGCGGATATCTTTAACATATATATGGTATAATTTACTACTAATCAAACTGTTCTGAAATTAAATCCTAGATATATAAAATTACATTCTTATGACTTACATTTTCAAGCATGCATACCAATAATTACACTTCAAAATTCCATTTAGGATATTTGTAACATAAGAAAACTTTTACTGCTGCTGAATAAACGATAAAAGGATTTGCTTTAGAAGAGCACCTGAAACTGTATGAGTCAGGGTTATCGAAGGATCTGTGCTTGAAATAGGCGGCTTAACTGAACCAGGAAAGAAATGATGGACTTTTCTGATGGGCAAAAGCAAGGAGGTTTGTCCCGGGATCTGTCAGAGAAATATAAATCAGTGCAAAGCTCTGAGTTTGGATGTCAGGGTTATGAGTGATGGTATGTCTACCTCCACCAAGAAGGTTATGTCTTCACCTGCATTTGTTAGCCTCGAAAATGATAACGTTTTGGGCAAAGTCAGAGAGTAAAATACCCAGAAATCAATTTCTGTTGCACTGAGTCAATGTATTAACAAGATAATGTTGCTGTTTCACCACAAGAGGGTGACAGTGTTCAGTGTACAGCATCAGTGCAGGTGGGTTATGCCCTGGTGGAGGTTTGTGCTCTGAGTGCTTCATAGTTTAGACATTTCTGGTTCAGGCTGTTTGAAATTGGGGTTATCATTTCCAAATCCTAATGAACTATTAATTTTTAAGTAGCAACTGCACTTTGATACCCTTTACTGCCTTTTATCAAGCTTTGCCATTTTTTTTTCAACACAAAATCATTGTGTTGACATAGTCTTAGTCAGTAATAGAGCTGCAGAGGGACCAAATTTTGTTTCAAAGCAATAGATGCACAATAAGAAAAGCTAATTAAAAAAGGTTTCTTGATGTTTTTAAAATGTGAAGGTGGCATCGTTTCTTAAACCACATTTTAATACCAAACCTGACATGGTTTAATAAAATAGAACCGAATGAAAGGATTAATAGACCGACGAACCCTAACCAGGTCCATGCAAAAGTTCAGCAACATCAGCGGAGGAAAGGAATGAACACAAACAGTGGGAAAAAATCAGGAAGGGAAGCGATTTGGGGTTTCTGACATCAAATGCCAACCGTTGTTCAACCCAAGATGCCATTCTGCATGGCATTCTCAGCCACATTCATGATCGCCAGCTCTAAGTTTTAATTAAGTAAGGAGACTTCAAACGCAACGGAAAAACTCAAAAGACCCAAAAACAAGAGGGCAGAAATAGACCTTCTCAGATGCACCCCCTTGAAACTTCCATCTGACCAGAGGAAGAAAACAAACAGACCCATCCAGAACAAAGGCATTACTTGTTGAAAGCCTATCATTATGCTGAGCATAGTTCAGAAACGGGCACTTGGCTGAGACTGCCTGCCTTGGTAAATTGATCCCAGATGATCCCAGGGTTGTCCTGGACTCATTGTTCTGGCCTTGGGGGCAAAGGAGAGGACACAGGGGGCAAATGATGCCAGCACTGATATTAAGGTTGTGCGTTGTTGGGAAGAACAGGCCATGAAACCTGTCCAACTAAGAAGTTTATATGAGCATTTAACATAGATTATGGAAAAGGTCAAAGATTAACTTGATCTGCAGTAATAAGTTTTGAGCTTTGCCAGGATGAAAACCATAAATACACCTCAAGGGTCAAGTAACCTTATTTAATGACCCTAAGAACAGGTTAGATAAAAGTTGCAGATAAGTCCCTACCTTTTATCACCTGGATTTTTTTTTCTTTGCAGGAGGGTCAACAGGTTGGGGGAGAAGAAACTGTGTCACCCATTTGAGACATGAGGTCAAGCGAGGTACTTTACTTGGTGTATATGAACTTTAATGCCTTAGCCTTGCCTTTTTTTGTTGTTGACTAGAGCAAACCTACATTTAAGATTTGAATGTTTTTTTAGAAATTTAAAGGAATTTTGTTAGTGTTGAGAAAACGCTTTGACTTAAGTTTCAGAGGACTGTAAAATTCGTCACCAACAGAACTGTAATGTAGACGTAACCTGGAACTTCTAAAGCAAAATCAGATGTATTTATTCTTTTATTCACTCTGAGTGAGGATGAAAACAAAAGGTGTGGGAAAAGAAAAGGAGGAAATCTTTTATTGATATTGTAACAAAGGTCTAGTGAACAGAAACAAGTCAACTAAAAGAGGACAGAGGTCAATGAAGAAGCTCTTGATTGACTCTAGCAGCCAATCAGAGAGCTCAGCTGGCACCACACCTTCCTCTCTCGACCACTCTGAGGAGTTAATGAGTGAACCAGCAAAGCTAGAATCTCATAAGTCCAGCAGATCATACTTACAATGGACACACACTGATGTACATTTACTTCCTTGGTAGGATGTTGAAAGAAATTGTCCTTACTCTTATTTTTAAAAATGAATGTTTCCATTAAAACAACATCCATTACATTCAAGCATTTTATTGCACTTGTTACTAGGACACTCAAAATCATTTTGTTTTGAAATTTAACCTGACCCATAGCATCCCATCAGTATAATATGAGTAAAATCTACATTGTTCACACTTACTGAGAAATATAAAGACTCATTTTATATTGATTATTATTATACAGTACAGGCCAAAAGTTTGGTCACACCTTCTCATTCAATGTTTTTTCTTTATTTTAAGGACCATTTACATTGTAAATTTTCACTGAAGGCATCAAAACTATGAATGAACACATGAGGAGTCATGTACTTAACTAAAAAATGCGAAATAAAAACATGTTTTATATTCTAGTTTCTTCAAAACAGCCACAGTTTGGTCTGATTACTACTTTGCAAACTCTTTGTATTCTCTCCATGAGCTTCAAGAGGTTGTCACCTGAAATGGTTTCCACTTCACAGCTGTGACTTATCAGGGTTCATCTGTGGAGTTTTTTGCTTTATCAATGGGGTTGGGACCATCACTTGTGTTGTGCAGAAGTCAGGTTAAACCTTATTGGACAACTGTTAAAATACATTATGTCAAGAACCAATCAGCTAACTAAAGAAAAATGAGTGGCCATCATTACTTTACTTTACTCTACAATGTAGATAGTCATGAAAATAAAGACAACGCATTAAATGAGAAGGTGTGTCCAAACTTTTGGCCTGGACTGTACATCATTTTGTATTGATATGGTATTCAACAATTATGTAATTGTGGAGGAATACATGATGGATGTGGATAGTTTGACACATCACATCACACATTGGATAGTGTCCTTGGGTTCGAGGGTCTTCACTCCTCCCTTCATATCTAAATAAGGTCACTTCTCGCTAAAAAAAAAGGCAAACATGGCAACTTTCAAATGCCATGCGTGCAATGCTTTCAAACTCCCTGCTCCAAAATGTGAGTCCACAACGAGTGACATCACGATACCTCCGTCCATCTCTGATATACATAGACATATATATATAGACGCATAAGAGAGAGAATTTCTTTTTTCAGTTATTTATATATTATATATATTTTGAGATTTTAATCCTCCAAATATATAGAAAGATCATCTTCTTTTCAAGTGTGACTACTTTTCTTTGCTATTCTTGTAGGGATAACTTGTCAAACACACACAAAATAGTAGAAGTTAAGGGTAGACACTACTAAAAAAAAAATGGCATCCATTGGTTCAAAGACCGGCAAAGTCAATGTCTGCACAAAGATAACGTGAACAAAAAGACAAGCGCTTGTATGAATGTGAGAGCGTGTGTGTTTGCTATCTCATGTGGCATTGCATGTGGTTCGATGCCAACTACACACACAAGTCAGACCCAGCAGAGTGGGGAGATCAGAATGAGAGCCTAAAATATACATGAATGGGAAAAGAGAGCTGAAGATACACACACTTACACACACACTTACACACACATACACACACACAGCTGGCTGCAGTCCAAGCAGTCAACCCCAAATGACCGGGAGTCCTCACCATTCGAGCCCAGCATGCCACTACTCACTTCAGCTAATGAGCTCCCTGACAGAGTGTGTGCATGTGTGCCAGTGTGTGTGTCAGTGTGTGTGTGTGTGTGTGTGTGCACAAGGCTAATGAGAAAAAAAAGGGCATTGATTTCGATCACTCAGAGAGAGGTGCAATAAAAAACAGATAAAAAGCAGATAAGCTGGTGTTCTTTCCACCATCCACCTTCCTTTGAAAAACATTCATCTATACAATAACAGGTAGACACACACTTTTTCCTGCTGTTTTCTTTTTTTATGTGTGTAAGTGCAAGTGTGTCAGCACTGTGGGAAGGAAGGAAGGAGAGAATTTGAAAGAATCATTGTGCAATTAATCTAAAGGAGAGACTGTGTGAGGTGACTGGAGGAAGAAAGGGTGAGGAGTGAGACTGTGTGGGACAGAGGAAGGAATTCGATGGTTTAAAGATTCCTCAGCCCAACGGAGATAAAACTGTGGGAGGGGAGAGACAAAAACACTGCACCCTTGCAGGATTTTTAACGTTGGCAGGATGTTTTTGAACACAGCAGCACCTTTGTCTGTCTCTGAATGGCAGACTTCAGATGTGGCCGAACTTTGTTACACACATCTAAACTTTGGAGTGATGCTGTCCGCCACATCCTCACTAACATCTGTTTCTAGGAAGAAAAAAAAAATCTAATCAAAAACGACTTCATACACTGTATATTAGAGATGGGCGTAGTGACCATGAAGTCCCCCAATGGTTGCGGACTTACGTTTTTACACCAGGAGGATAAAGTACTCAACTTCTACTCATGGTACTCATCTTACTCAACTACAAATAAAAGTTATTGGTCAAAATGTTACTCAAGTTAAAAGTACTAAAGTACTTACCTTTAAAAATTCTTAAGTATTCAAAAGTAAAAGGACATTTTCTAACATCAGTACATTGCTGTATTGTTCTCAGTGCCCGAGTCAATCCCCGACTAACGTCTGCTTCCTGTTAATGTGGTATTTTAAGCTGAAAGGGCTTCGATGAAAAGAAAACTCCTTCCTGCAGAGTGTGCATAATACTTTGTTGGTTGACTGTTGGGTCTTGCTTTTTGTTTTCAAATTTCCCATCGAGAGGCTAACATGCTAGTTAGCATTTTTTTAAAAAACGTAA
The DNA here is from genome assembly GCA_900323345.1 of Pseudochromis fuscus. Lineage (NCBI taxonomy): Eukaryota > Metazoa > Chordata > Actinopteri > Pseudochromidae > Pseudochromis > Pseudochromis fuscus. The sequence continues at coordinate 29,647 of OOFC01047708.1, forward strand.
AACACCAAAACCGTGCTGTTTCCTGTCTTCCCTCTTTATTGTTGGGTTCCGCTGCCGGTCACTTCCTGCTGATTTGCGCATGTGCAACAGTAACTCTACCTGGACAAACTGCCTGAAACACATTGCCAGCATAGACTGTATATAAAGTAAGTAACCACACACTTCCTGGGAATGTAGTGGAGTCCAAAGTACAATATTTGTCTTTGAAATGTAGCGGAGTGAAGGTAAAAGTTTACAAAAGAGAAATACTCAAGTAAAGTACAGATACTGAAACAGAAAAATGTACTTAAGTACAGTACTCAAGTAAATGTACTCTGTTACTGTCCACCACTGTTTACGGGAATGTGCAGGTACTGTGTGGTTGTTATTTGCATGCATTTGTGATAACTCCTCAGCTTTTGCCTTTAACTAGAATAAAACAATATTGATTTTTGTGACCAGTCCACCCTGAACATTCACTTAAAAATACCTGGATAAAATCCCACCTCATATATGTTATAGTGTGGCTCAAAACAGCCTTTATTTTCATGCTTCCTGACAGAAATACACCTGGTGACGACCAAGCCGAGATGAGTTACGTCACTTCCAAAGAAAATTTCAGCGGCGCAGTCGACATGTGACGCAGTCAAATAGAAAAGTCTGCGTGTTGCTGTGTTTTAGTTCGACCTTGGAAACTCTTTAGCATAATTGCTGCTCCAATTCTTTTATTCAGTTTGCATTGCAGACAGTTGCATGTCACCTCCTCCATATACATGACTTCATTTTGCAGTCTGCGGCGATGTAGATGGTAAAATATTGTGAAAGTCAATACCACTAAGACACAGAGCTGTTGCTGTGATGTGAATGATATTGTAGAAACTTGGCTCATTGCCCACGTTCCACCTGAAGACAACCAGTAGTGTTTATGTCTTGTTTAGTGTGATAGGAAAGGTAAAAAAAAAAAAAAAAAAGTGGTGTATTGATTTATGTAAAACTGCATTACTGCATGTCTACTTTACTTCTTTCCAGTGACTAATCAATGTGACCATGTGCCCTGGACACATGTGGTGGGCGGGATTGCTCACTTTCACTGCCACTGGTATTAACCCTTTCAGAGATTCAGACATCTCTGAGCTAACAGACCAAACCCTGTTTTTCCTTTTTGTCAATAGAGTTCGGGAACATGCCGCAGTGGATTATGGGAGGCGTCTACTATGTTGGTGGACTGCAATGGTAAACAGCCAATTAGCATCAGGAGTCAAAAATGTACAGGACACCAATAAAACAAGTGGGCATCATTTAAATAAGTGGAACAGATGCCTAAATGTGAGTGATCGCTGTTGTTTTCTTTACGACTTTAGTGAACACTCGGCAAACAGCTGATACATGAAAATTTTTCAAATTGACTGAATACCAAAACAATTGGTATAACTGGAAATGGCATGGAAAGATCTTTTCAATGATATCTGGATCATAGCCATTGGACAAAAAATAAGAAAGTTGCGATTTTAGTGAACACTCAGCAAACAGCTGATGCATCCAAGCCTGAAAATGACAAATCTGTTGCAGCGCAAGGGCAGCATTGGTCTGATTGGGCACATTGTTTTTGGTATGTAATAGATTGTTTCCTACCACAGCCCCGGACATGACAACATTGCGATTGCTCGTATGGCTGCAACCAAAACAGAGGGATGGACAGGTGTTTTAGTCCCGACCTGAACAGTGGGATAAGAACATGATGAACTGATTAACTTCTCCCAGACCAGTGATGAGACTCAGTGTAATAATGATAATAATAATGTTTGATTTATACAGCACTTATCTAGACGCTCAAACGGCTTCACAGAGACCATTACTCATTCATATCGAGTCATACTGGTGGTGGTAAGCTATGATACCCGGAGGCGTGGCTGCCAGTCTGCACTAACCACCACCAAACCATTCACTCAACATATGAGGCAAAGGTGGGTGAAGTGCCTTGCCCAAGGACACACCGACAGCAACTGGTAGGATCGTCAATCGTACCACTGACCCTTCTGTTGGTAGATGGCCGCTCTACCACTGAACCACTGCCGTCATACCTCGCAACATCTGTAAAATGTAACGAAATGACCAGAAAGTTTGCGTGTTTAAAAGTGCTGAACATGTGGCCGCTGATGAGTGGTTTG
>OOFC01047710.1:13068-25674 GCA_900323345.1 Pseudochromis fuscus
TGATGTCATGGAAGCACAACCTCAACTTGACCTCCCTGTGTGTGTGTGTGAGTGTGTGTGTTAGAATAAAAAAGCAAAGAGAGAGAAAGCGAGAGAGTGTGTGTGTGTGTGAAGGGAATCGCGCTTGGACTGGTTATTTTGTGATATGCTAACGCTGAATGTATGGTGACAGATTGCAATTATCCCATTATTGTAATTGTCAAAGTCAATTCACTGCAGGCAGACTACACGAGGAAGTCCAGGATTTACACGCAAAATGTTCAGATCAGGTTTTTTTCTTTCTTTTTCATTAAAGACCCTAAAAAAACCCTCCGCCTTAGCCAACACACTGCAGTCAGTCCCTCACCTCAGACACGTGATCCCATTCACCGAGGTGTTGCCACATTAGGACGGAAGTTAAAGTTTGTTTATTTATCATATATATATAAAGTTTAAATATATATCTCTTGAGCATATGTTGACAAAATTTTACAGCACCCCGTCAAAGTAAAAGGTTTAAAGTTCAATAATAAAATGGCATTAAAAAAAAAATTCAGTTGCATGAAATCGGAGGTGATTTTATAACCTCAACTGTGAGTATGTTTCATCAGGTCGATTAAAAGGTCTGATAAACCTGATGGTTGTGAATTAAAGTGTCGTCTGACTTGCAACTCTGTTGTAAAGTTAAACAAAAAAGGGCCTAATTTTATGTGTGATGTGAAATTAATTGTAAATACAAGTTAAACTGGAAAATATTTCAGTTTTCACGGTCACAGTTCAACTCTGTTCAGCTTCGTGGATCCCCACCGCCCCCGTGTGGGGAACAAGGGGAAGTGCAGTTTCAATACCCCTTCAATCATCAACAAGGGGGAAATACTGACTAATAATAATTAAGCTCTTCAGATTTTGTACTGTGTACTGTGCATACATATCCAGGAAATACCCGCAAGTGTCCTTGGTCTGAGGTTTTCTGTTGTGCTCTTTTTATTCAGGAAAATACACAATGGGAGCACAATTTAAGAATAAGTAACTTTAGGCTATATTTCTCAAACAAGTAGGTAATTAATGAAATTGGAAAACAGTAAACACAAATCATTGATTAGAAAAAACTGACACAGTAAATAGTTAATAAAAATCTCCTAACACATTAAAATCTGTAATTTTCTGCTATTTCATCTACTTTTGATGTATGTTCTTTAAATTCACAAAAAATATCAATAAAATGACAAATAGCAGCTCCAACAAATGTCCGGGCATGGGGGACAAAGGTGATTGGCTGTGAAATGCGCGGGTGACACAGCTGCTAGCACACCTGCATCTATTTGTGTCTAATGAAGTGCGTGTTGTTGTGTTCAGCCCGGGCCACAGAGCGCGGGGTGCTCCCAGCTGTCATGGCTGAATCCAGGAGAGTTCAGCTGACCACTGTGAGCAGTAATGTGCCTTCACACTCGGACGCCTCGGCCTCGGCCTTCAGGACTCCGCCATGTGTCCTGCAGGGGACAGAAAACCTCTCAGACCGAGCCGCTGGCACCGACACGGTCCGGCTCGTCCTCACCTTGTTTGAGTCGGATGAGCAGAAGTTTCCAGAGTTCAGCTTCACTCAGCTCATTGAGAAGAAGGTGGGACCTCATCATGACGTCATCTGGTGATTTACTGTGAAAAATCCTGAGATACACTTAATTTTTTAATTTGTTAATTATGTTGCTAATTAAGTTGCGTCGTTGCTACTTATTTGCTATTTTTTTTAGGTTAAATTGCTATAAAGTTGTCCTCGTTGTTCAGTACTTTCACAGCTAGCCAAACTAATAGCGCTAACAGAAAACAAGCCTGTAAATTGGATGAAAAACATAACAAATTACATATAAATAATTAGTGTTGGTTAGTTTTTACCAAAAGACTGCTGCATAAATCTACTTTAAAGGAACACAACGTTTTTTATTCCTGCACTTAGTTTAGTTCTGCTTATAATAATAATGATGGTGATACTCTCTGAGGATATCTGCGTTATTTAATGTCTGAACCCTGTTTAAGAGTGTGTGGTTTGTCTCTGGACAACATGCAGACCAAAGGGGAAGGAAATGCATGTATTTGCTCATATTGTTGGAAAAAAACAAAACAACTTGTTGCCCATCTCCCATTGGCATGGCCTTTGCAGACGTGTGGGTTTTAAATTTGTATTGTACAGCGGTTGTATTGTTGTGTAAAGTATGACTGATATGTCTACTTTTTTTTAGATCCATGAAACAAAAAATAAAATCCCACTGAGTAGATTGAAGGAGGAAGAAAAGAGAGAGAATGATGAAGTCACTGCCATTGCAAGACAGTTGGAGGAAAAATATGTAAGTTTTGTTTTTTTCATATCTATCTACAACAGAACTTTCACCAAAAAGATAAGTCTTGTCATAATTTAAACAATAAGTAGCAGTCTTTCCTTGCAGGGGGGCAAATCTAAGAAGAAAAAGGACCGCATTCAGGACTTGATTGATATTGGATATGGTTATGATGATGAGGATTCATTCATTGATAACTCCGAGGCTGTGAGTCACTGTTAAAACACAACTTTAAAATCCCCAGGAATTGTTGTACATGACTCTGTCTGCTTTGTTTCACTCACTGGCTGCAATTGTTTTCTACTCAAGCAGAAAAATCTCAAAATCCAACCAGAAGTTCTTCCTGCGGGGGGAAACAAAGTGCTTATTCGTCTCCTTTACAAACTGAAACTCGCGTTAAATTAAATCTTATTCTTACTTGTGCTGTGTCTCCAGTACGATGAGTTCGTGCCGTCCTCCATCACCACCAGGTTTGGAGGTTTCTATGTGAATTCAGGCGTACTGCAGTTCCGGCAGGTTTCAGACACAGAGAGCGATGACGAGCACATGACAGCAGAGGAGACGACAAAAGTAAGTTGTGCATCTTAACAACAGGAAGTATGATGGATGATTTGTCAATTTTAGAGAATAGATTTCAATTTAAGAAGACACTTTACTTTAACTGTACTTTTGAGCTTTTGAAAACACTGTCAAACAAATTGTTAGAAACGTAAACTCAGCGGTGGACAGGATAAGCCAGAGAAGAGGCAGCACAGAGCCGGTGAAGAAATGAAAACCAACATGGATCCCGAGTTAAGGTGAGGTACTATCAAAGTAATGGTATGTCGTATTTAGAGTCACTTTGATGCTGATGTTGGAGGATTTGACTTGATTCTAATGTTTATCTTGTAGCACAGAAATAGCGCCTCACGGTGAGATGAAGGTCAAAAAGAAGAAGAAGGCGGTTAAAACACTGAGCGTCACCAGCATGCTGAAAAAGTTTCAAAGAGAAAAGGAGCAAGAACGACAGAAGATGGAGAAAGCAAACCAGCAGGTGGCTGAGATCATGGGTGCAGCCACAACCCCTCTGTTCCCCGCAGATGCAGCCGGCGGCGGAGGTGTGGGGCTCGCTGACCCTCTGCTCAGTTTAATTGGCTCAACCAATGACCACGCACTCATCCAAGCCGCCAGCACAGTGGATTTTGATATAGATTTGGATTCTTTATTAGAAGTCAGTGAAGATACTCTGTCGCCAAAATCCTTTCCTCACCTTGCTGCAGAGACGCAGCAAATCCAAACCAAGACCAGTGATCAGACCCAGGCCAACATGCTTTCTGATGCCAAAGCCCAAACTCTGAAGAGTAACTCGCAGCTGAAGCCTCATCCAGAGCATGTCCAGTTCCTGTCAGAAACCAGGTCTACATCAGCACATCAGTGTGCTCCTCTGCCAGAGAGACTTCCCCCAGGACTGGAGGACAGCATCAGAAAACTCACAGTGGTGAGGCTTTGTTATTTATCTACAGATGGCTGTGTGACAGATTCAGTGTTTGTGAAAAGATAAATACAAGAGAGATGTCTGAAGATTACTGCTTGGATAAGATGAGTGCACTGATGACCTACACTGATTTTTCAGGCTGCAAAGACGTCGGAGGGAGAGTCAAAACTCAAGTCCTTCAATCCAGATATCAATTCAATCCTGCTGGAGTGAGTTGTCCTCAGACTGTTTTGAGTGTTTGTGATGTGGTGGTCCATCATAAAATCGGCTGCAAAACGTCAGGAGTCACACACGTGGTAAAGTTTGTAATTAATTTAAACTGCAAGATCAGGTAAATCTGAGGTTCAGTTTTGAATGCTGGGTTTGTCGACACTGCAAAATGATGCTGCCTGCAGTGTGTCTTTGTAGCCATGACGTCATCAGGTCAAAATGTGTCCAGTACTTGTGTTTTTGAACAAACACCTGGAAAAAGTGGCATTTCCATCTTAGCAGGTTTTTGAATATTGACACTAAAGCAAGATGGTGAACACCGATATTACTCATTATACTGACATCAACCTTTACATGAGTCCTGCCTCACACAGCTGCTGGCATCATACACTTTAAGCTCCTGATATTCAGTTCACAGGTAAGAATGGATTGTATTTATATTACCACCTTTAACATGAGGGCAGTGCAAAGGTGAATACTACGCTCACATCCTCGCTCCACTGGTGCTGAGCTGTTGATTAGATCCCTGACGCCCTGATTGATTAGATCCCTGACGCCCTGATTGTTTGCCTGTTTAACCTTGTGTGATATTAAACATAGTATTTAGGTGCAGTCTCCAGCTCTCTCTGTGTCCTGATCCAGGATTGAGTTGCAGTGTCAGGAGCAGGGCGGCCAGCTGCGCTCCAAGGTGTACACACACCTGTCGTCTTTCCTGCCGTGGAGCAGAGACACACTCCTCAAACGGGTGAAGAAACTGTTGAACACACACATGGTGAGTGTGATCTGTGTTTCAGTTGTATGTCTGTTACAGATGGTGTGGATCGTTCAGTTTTATTTAATTCATATTTGTGATAAGGAGGAACCACCTGGTGCAGCAGATCCCACACAGAAACTTGTGGAGGCCATTGAACGATCTATGCCCGAGCAGATCACCTGTTTCCGTGAAAATTGCCAAGCATATGAACAAGTCAGGAGTTCAAAGTAAGTGAACCTGCATCAATATAGCAGGTGTGACAGTGAAATGTAGTGACTACTTTTGTACTTTATATATATTTTTCAAATGTGTCAATCCTGGAATCAGGGGATGCACTTTTCACAAGACTGTACCAGCAGAGCAGCTACAAAAACATATTGAATTTTTATCTTTAAATGTCAAATCTGCCTGCTGACCTCCTTTAAATCACAATATATGGATATAGTGAATGTTTTCTCATCTCAAGCTCTACTTGTATCACATCAGGGCCTCGGAGGACAACAATGTGGAGGAGAGAAGTGGAAAAAGAGGACCCAGGAAGTGGTTCAAATGGAACCAGGAGATCAGGTCAGTTCTTCGTCTGGGTTTAGACCCAGAATTGACTATATTTGGATGTGTGGAGGCAAATCTGACCCTTAAAGTTGAGGACACTGCCCAATATGTTTGAGAGTCTAGTTCAAAGGTGTATGAGCCTTGAAACCACCTCTAAACCACTGGAGACCAGACCTGTCAGTCCGACTAAGCACTCCCCTAAACATCATATTTGAAACTTCTTGTCTGCTTAAGGATGTGATTTTCAGATGATCCACCAGAGCACTGATAAAAAGAACTAACTGGATAGCAAGACTGTTCATTTTACTGTAAATCTTTGGTCATATTAAATGTTTTTCTTCATTTTTCTTCAACATTTTCTCTAAAACAGGGAGTGTTTGGGCCATGTGTTGATGGAAAAAATGGAGAAATATAAAATGGAAAGAAAGGGCAGTCAGGAGACGGAGGAGTACCTCAAGACCTTGCTACAGAATGAGATCAAACCACTTTGGCCAAAGGGATGGATGCAGTCCAGGTTTGCAGAAATGCTGCTGATCAGCATCTAGTAACTTTCTCACATTTCCAATGATTTCTTCACCTAACTGTACAGGTGTCCATGCCCTCTGTTATTTCTTCTTTTTTCAGGGTACTGATAAGGGAGAGCAGGAAGTTGTTGGGCACCTTTTCTTCACTACCACAAATGCAGTAATGAGTTGATTTCCAACTACACTTGAATTTCTTTGTGTGTTTAAGATGTTTTTTTTTTTTTTACCAACATTGTGAACTTTGTCTCCTGTGTGCTCAGAGGAAAGAAGAGCAAGGCTGAGACGAGGCAGTCCTCCATCAGTGGTGCCTCCACTTTGTCAGATGGCTGTTGCAGTCTTCAGAGAACTGCACCACTCATTGGGGGGCTCACCCAAGAACCGGATCAGAAGGAGGGTGCTGCCTTTAAAAAGGATCAGGTTCCAATAGTGGTGGAGTTGGATGATTCACCTGCTGAATCGGACAAACCTCTGGTCAGCACCAGATCTGCTCCCAGACCTTCACCTCTGGACCTCCTTGCTGATCAGGCGCTGGCTCAGAAGAACCCACCCACAGAGCTCCTCGCAGCAGCTGTGGCAAAATATAAGCGTTCAGTTCAGCAGGAGAGCTTTGGTGTGGACACTGGAAGTCCTCCTCTTCCTCCCCCACCGCCTCAGTCCAGCCCTGTTGGTTTGTTAGTGAGCAGAGGGTGTCAGGTGGTGGTGCCTGGGGCAGCACAGGCAGGAGGCGCTGTGGATGCTGGCGAAGTGCACGTCATCTCTGATGACGACATTACAATACTATGAAACAGTAAGTGTTTGTTTTACCTACCCTTAAATTGACCTTTTGAAAGCTACATCAGAAAAATGTATTGGACCTTTGTCAACAACTGTTTTATAGACAGACCAGTACTACTACATGTAAACCTAATGCTTAAGATCAGTGAAATACCTGAACTATAATTATTACAATTTAAGTCATGTATCATACAATATATTAATGTGATGGCAAAATCCAACAACTGAGGGTACATAGCTGAACATCAAATTAAATAAAACAAATCTGAATCTGAGGTTCATATTTTATTTCAATCAAAATATGTCCTTGACTAATGGCCGTATATTTTTCTCGCATCAAAAGCTACAAGATGTCTTGTAGATTCTTCTAACTTGCTTCAGTGTCCATCAAACAGTTAGACAATGATCAGGGACATAACTGAGACATGTTATGATCCATTGTCTTCTTTCTAGATGGAGCAGAGTCCTTGGAGATGGACTGAACACAGGCCTGGAGTGTAACGGACTAGTTATTATAATGAAAGCACAAGTTTTATGTGCTAATATTTTCCTGAGTTTTGTCTACACCCCAGCCTGTGGTTCACACCTGAAGATGTGTTCTGAGTTCTGCCATGTTTACCTGTGTTTAACTGGATGACAGTCGTACTGTTTGTTTTGACCCATGAAGATGGTGAGTCAGAAAAACCAGTTAAGGGACATCCCACCTCTTTCTGGCTCTGACAAGATGCTGCTCCAGCTTCTCAGTGAACCACTTTGTTAACCTTTGTATTTTAGAGGCTTTGTTTAGAATGTAAATTGGATCCTTTCAATCAATAAATAAAGATGGTACATGTTGTAGAGCCCTTTCTTTCTGTGCTTTGTCTAAACAAGAGAGTGTGACCATTCAGTTGTAGTATTATTGAAATGTGCATTTTGCAATAATCTGGATAAGCTTAGTTAACAGCTGATTTATTCAACAGACAAACACCAAAAGGTCTGAGTGTAAGATTCTTATTTTATCATTTCTTCACCGGCTTCCAGTAAAACCAAAGTTTATTTTAAATTTATTATTGTCTTTTAAATGGTTTAGTCCCACCCTCCATGTTTGATATACCCTAAGAATACACACAATGGGAAAGTACCTAGAATTAACTGTCAATCAGCTTATGATGCCTTTACAGTCACTATGGTCTTACTCTATGGAATTCTATACCACATCAATTAGATTTTATTTTCCTCTAAAGCAAAGTAAAACATCTTTTTACAAGCTTTTAGTTCAGGTTTTTTTTTTTTTAAAGATTTTGTATTTTCCTCTTTCTTTGTATAAATGATAAAACCTTGTATGTTTTAAGAAGACACTGGTCATTGCACTCTAGTTTTTACACTGCACACAAATTCCTCTTACCCTCTGATCATACAGGCCCCAAACAATCCTACACACACACACAAACACACAGGGCCCCTGCAGCATGTGGAGAGGGTCCAGAGTGAAGGTGCTGCCACTGTCTGGGGGACCTGGAGCAGTTGGGGGATGCCTTGCTCAAGGGCACCTTAGCAGTGTCCTGGAGGTGGACGGGCGCCTCTCCAGCCACCAGTCCAGGCTCCACACTTTATCCGAGCGGGGACCTGAACCGGCAACCAGAGGGTCGGACCTGTATGACATGAGCTGCCCTCACATCTCACACAGATTTTCATGTTTCACTTTGTAAAACAAAACCATTTTCTTTGCTCTCACTTGAAGCACACTGTGTGAACGTTGGTTGTATGAAATGTTACATAAATAGCCAATTGACCATCAGAATTACAGGATCAGATGCCAACTTTTTCACATGTATAACCAATGTAACACTTTTTTTTTTAAGCCCCTTTACACATTTGACTTGCTGTTGTGTTCAGTGTGGTTTTGTGTTTAAAGATTTTCATAGCATGTACACCATGATACCATATACTGACATGATAATCCATCACTTTAATTTTTGAGAGGGAACACCTGGTGCTTTGTACCGTCACAAATGTACACAACACAGACACTTTGAACAAAGGTTTGTGCAGTTTCTAAAAATCCTATTTAGAAAAATAGGATCTGGATGAAAGAAGACGTGTGGAGTGATTATTAAGTTCAAAACTACAATGTAATTCTCTTTGTAGAGCAGCTTTCTCTTTGAAACATTTGAACTTTACCTTCTGGACACAGAGATTTCAGTTTAATAACAGAACATGTGAATGGGCAGAACTTCTCAGAAACTACTTCATCTGCTTTGAGTCAAACTGCACTTTTGAAATGAAGATGCACAAAAATACATTTCAATTCAAAGCATCCATTTTCCACAATGGGAGCAGTTCATCCAAACAGTATAGAAAAAAACATCACAAGTCATCATGTCAGTTTTTTTGGTTTGATTTTGTTTTAATATGTTTTACAGCCAGTTCATCATCTGAGTGAGCAGAAGAGCCAACAAGAAATGTCCGTTACGGCAGTTTGCAGTTCCTAGAAAGAAGAGGAAATAATTTCAGTATCAGTATAATGGTATGGATGGTAGATATCTCAGTTTAATTTTCCTCTTTTGATCATGTAACAGAACATAGAAAAGTGAGGAGTAACATTTACCCAGTAATTAGGCTTCACTATATAATAAACATTGTGTAAAATCTTTTTTTTGTTGGTTTTATTCCTGTATTCACTTGTTTTTGTTTGAAAATGTCTTCTACATGATACAGATAATAGAAACCTACCACTGCCATCCAGGACCTCCACCTCCACTGTAAAGTTTTTTTGTCCCAGAGATCCTTCAGTCCAGATTGTGTACCTCCCAGTGTGCTCTGTGCCTGAGTGAGCGGGCAGAGACACCACCTGCCCACCTCTGAACCATATGACCAGTGGTTGAGGGTTTCCTGTCACCTCACATTTTAAACTCTCGCCCGCTTTCACCTGCAGTTTTGTGGGACAAACGAGCTGTGGACCAACTGAGGGAGAAGACAAACTATAGTGAGTAATGCTGCACTTAAAATATGCAACAAGGTTCACTAGATTAACTCACAGTGGACTACAGCTCTGAGTTTTTGTGATGTCACCACTGGAGGATGCTGTGGCCCTTCAGGTCCCAGTTGTAGTTTAGCTTCACACCAGTACTGAGCTCCATTGTCTTCTTTACTGGGGACGATGTCCAGCATTAAGGTCTCAGTCACTGGTGTCTTTTCTGTGGTGTTGTTGGACTGGAGTTGTCCCAGTGCTGTCTGTCCTCTGTAGAAGGTCACAATTAGCTTTTCAACTGGTGCCACATCCTGAACTGTGCACTGCAGAGTGTACTGATGACCCTCCTGCATCGGGCCGGTGTGATTTACAAATCTGATGGACACTCTGTCTGGAGGCTCTGTGGAGACAAATGGACAGGTCAACCACAGGGAAAGGACTGAATGTTTTAACATGTCAAAAAGATAAAACTGGGGAGCTCACTGTAGACTACGAGTGGGAGATCAATGTTGCATGTCCCTCCCTTGTCAGATACTGCATAACATATCGGCTTGATGCTCCACTCAGTCATCCTGTCCACACTCCACACCAGAAAACCATCCTCAGTGGGATCAGGAGCTGCCTAGAGTTACAAGAGGAAACAAATCACAAAGCTGCTGAGCCTCTGTTTAAATGAAGTCAATAAACATAATGTTACTACTGATGTTAAACAGGGTTATTAGGTTCACCCGTGTAGTGTAACTCAATACAGCATTACAATAAACCCTGTAGGTGTTCAGTCTCACACCTTCTTGGAGGTTTTCGATGTGGTCCTCAAGAGACCGCTTCGTAGTTTGATACATGGAAAAACATAGATGATGTGACTGTGACCATGAATATTTGAGTTTATATCAAGATCTTGAAATGGACATTCGTAATAGGTCTTGGACACTTGGTTGAAGAGAGGACAGGACTGATCACTAGTGAATGAAGTGGCAGAGGGGGCTGCAGCAAAGACCCAGTAAACCCAAATATGTAATGTCAGTAGACTGGGATTGTCTGACTAAGGCCCAAAGAGGAGCATGGAAACAACATTGATCCAAATTGTCCAAAGCCTCTGAAACAATATGTGTGCTCATCAGTCTGAGGAAATGTAAACGTGCATTGGTCAACACAAGAGACTCATGAATCAGAAGGGCTGCAGACTTTAGGGCGTCCATGAAGAGCAGACTTTTAGTTGACCTGGCAAAACAATAAGACCATCCAGGAAGGGAAAGGCAGGTTTTCCCTGCGTATGTTTCAGGCATGTCTGACTGGGAGGAGACCCCGGGGCAGGTCCGAACATACTGCTGAGATATGACAGATAAGATTGTATCTGTCCCCGAGGAACATGTGCACGATGGCTCAAATATGAGTAACAAACAACTACTGAAAAATATAAAACATGACTGACAGATTGGACTGATCCCTGGCCTCTAAAGTCTTGGCTACTATACTTAGCTTTTGTTACAGGGCTGGGACTGTGGGTTGTCACGTACTACAGGTAACTCAGTGTGAGTAAATCAGAGCCCCGCCATTTACATTTTCCAGGACCCTACAGACTTTAACTGTCTTTGTCTTCATTGTGAAGGAAGCTCCTCTGTCTCAAGAAAATGTGAAAACACAGTATACTTCATGTTTATCCATGACAAAAATCTAGGTCTAATGAAAATATAATATTCTGCAGTATCCTTCAAATGGACAATATCTATGGACTTTTCATCATTTTATGATGAACACTGATTCTTTTATTATCCTTACCAGTGAGACTTCCCAGCCCAGAAGAGGAAACCCAGTCTTTGGTATAGAGCAGTTTGCTTTGACTGGATCTCCAAATCTGTGAAAGGAGAGTTTACACACAGTGAGTTTTCTCTATATCATGACACCACTCTTCTTACTACTGACCTAATAAGACTGTTGTGTCACTTTCAACACAGAAAAGTCAAGTGAAGTAATCCACAGACATTATAAGAACTTTGACTGCAAAAGATAATATTAATTCATTAATTGATTCATTTATTTATAACTGCAAACTGCTCCAACACAGGGATCAGAGTGGTGATCTGGGTTTGTGCCAAGGACAAGATCACAGTGAAACATGGCTGTTCAAAGTAGATGCTAGTGAAGACCTTTTCAGTGAAAACCTCCTCATGTTTTTTTGCATTGAACATTTTTCTGACATTTTCTTCACCACCTGTTGAAACAATCAGCAGCTGCTAAACAAACAGAGATAACTGTCAGATAGTTGGTGAACCAGTTAGATATATGCTGAAGCTTTTAACTGCAGGTCCACTGTTCAGAGCTCTCAAGGTAACACAACCTTAAACACCCTTTACTCAGTCCCTGGAGCACTCTAATTACAGTACTATACATTGGCTGTTTCAGAGGGAGAATAAATGAATCTTAATTCATACATATGAAAATGTCTATTCCTGACGTACCTGACCACCAGGACGGAGGGGGACATCGTCAGAGGGCAGTTGAGTATTTCTGTTGACTCTCCAGAGTAGCTGATGAGGGAGGGGACAGGGGGCGGGACACTGAGAGAAGGGGACAGTAGAGACGAGAGGATTGTTGGAAAAAGGGAGGGAGGTGAAATTTGTGGTGGAAGAGGAGGAGAAGGTGTGTGAATGGAAACAGGGGATGAGGAAGCTGAGGTGACAGGAGGAGGCAGGGAGTGGAAGAGGAAGCAAAACACAATAAGCACTAATTTAGATGCTTAAACATATAAATACATGTCAAAGGTTTCCTCCACTTTACTGTATGACTTTCACTACTGTGATGCTCAGAACAGATTACAAAATGCTAACCAACAGATGCTAATTAACAGATGCTAACTAACAGGTGCTAACTAACAGATGCTAACTAACAGATGCTAACTAACAAATGCTAACTAACAAATGCTAACTAACAGATGCTAACTAACAAATGCTACCTAACAGATGATAACTAACAGATGCTAACTAATAAATGCTAACTAACAAATGCTAACTAACAAATGCTAACTAACAGATGCTAACTAACAATGCTAACCAACAGAT
>OOFC01047711.1:0-25700 GCA_900323345.1 Pseudochromis fuscus
GTAAGTCATTATTTTAATTTCTGTCTCTTTCTGATTAATTTTAAAGAAATTAGTATTTGTAAATGTAATTTTCCATTACCAGTAACAGAGAGTCTGACAGAGTTGCTTAGAGGTGAGCTGAAGTCTCGACCTAAAACCCACATGTGATACCGACACTGGTACGATCCCTCATTATCAAAACTGACGTTGGGGATACTGAAGGAAACATAGTTGGTATTTGATGCTTTGATCTGGTTGAATGAGCCTGAGGTCTTCTGCAGAGTGAATATTCCACCTTCATGTTCAGCTTGGAAGTAACAATAGATTACGACGTCTCTACCCCAAGTAACTGGAACAGCAGGATTTATGGAGATACCGGGTTTTTGAAGGTCTGTTCAAAAGAACTTAGCATTAGAAGATATGTTAGAAGTATCACAGAGTGTTACCTGTGGTAATGCAAACTGTAGTCTCAAACAATTAATTTACTTTCAATGCCAAGATAAGTATTAGAGATACAGATGGAAATGTGAAAATAAGATGAACATTCAGTTGCTATACATTCATAGTATCCCAAACACATGAATCAACTGAGAACAAGTGTATTCAACCCATTCACATATAGAACTAGAAAAGCACTCGGAGAGCGCAGACCTCCACCAAGCACAACATTTCCTTCCATATTGTGACTTCCACCAAAGATATTACTAGTATTAGTCTTGCGTTTATTTATATCAATATTAGTTCAACAGCATCGTGGCTGTTTAAAGATGTCTGTTGCATGTTTCTAGCTTCATTTGTTTTTTTTATGATGCAAGTTTCAAAGATCGATTTTTTCATATTCTGGATCATATTATCTGAAATTATTCCTTTATCCGGATCAATCTTTGATATATTGTAGACCATGTTAGAAACTTGTTCTGTATTTTTTTTCAAAGTGTCTTGACCATTTTTGGTGGAGTCATATGCACAAATGTCACATATGGTCCTATCTCCCAATGTTAAAGAATCCTTCAAAAAATTCCTGGATCCAGACAGTGATCCAGATCACTTCCAAAATCTAATCATTTGTTCCTTATCCCCATCTGGACAATCCCTGAAAATTTCATCAAAATCCGTTTGTAACTTATAGAGTTATTTTGGAAACCAACAGACAGACAAACCCCGGCAAAAACATAACCTCCTTGGTGGAGGTAATAAGCTAAATATCTGCACTGTTCTTCCTTTTGTCAAGTTAATTATCGGTTTAAGTGCGAATTGAAAATATCTACAGACCAACAGTTGTCATGTTAAAGGAGCCGAGATCAGAATGTAAGTAGCATAATACTATGTTCATATGAGTTTTGCTCCCTCGCAGGGTTGAGCAATATGATAATATTTAACATGCCCTGAGATCATATCACAAGAGATTTGACATAGAGACTTTATCTCTATGTGTTCATTCATTCAACAAATCCATCTGAATCTGCCTGCAGATCTGCTTTACAGTGAAATTGCTTTGTGACTTTGGCATCATATGAAGACGAGGAACAAGACTCCACACTCATAAAAAAAAAGAAAAAAACAACAAATAAATAAAAGGTTCAATGTACATAAAAAGGGTTCACAGACCCACATCAGCAGACAAAGCAGCACACAGTGATGAGGACTGCACACTGAGGAAGACACAACCACAACATCTGTGTGTTTTTCCCCTGTGCTCATATTGGTTTGTTTGAAGTTCATAAAAAAGGAAATGCCTGCTGATTTGGGCGTGAAAACCCTGTTTGTACCTTGGCATTAATGTGAGGAAAAAACAGTCCTGTGTGTGTATTTAAATTTTATAAGTGCTCCGAAATTCAACTCAAATTAAACATCCACAGGCAAATTAGATAATAACATTTCAATATAAGTTAAAATGTATCATCTGGGGCTGATTCCTACACTTTCATATATAGACTTTGGCTTGTTTGTTGATAAAAAAAGATTTATATTATACTGAATTTATTACTGATGGTCAATTACAAACTGCCAGAGAACACAAACCTCCACTAAGGCATAATCCAACTGTCCTGATGATATGGACTCAACACTTTTGCCCCTTGTAGTGAAACAGCAACACTAAGTTGTTCAAATATTTGCCCATCATAACAGATCGGAGGGTTTGTGGTATTTTAGGATATTTTTCAGACAGGATCTCTTTCTTATGTGACCCAAAACCTGATCATTTGTTGTTAGGGTTATACCCTATCTTAAAAAAACAAAAAATATCCTCTGTGGTGGAGGTAATAGTACGAAGTAGAGCTGTCAAAATTAATGCAGATTAATCCATCCTCATGATTAATCCGATTAAAACTTTAAATGCAATTAACTCATCTGCAGCGCTGATCGACTTTGAACATCTCTGGTAATGCATTTTAAGCAGTTTGTCCAAGTTGCCGTCGTTCATGCACGAATGGGAAGTTGATCCGGTAGTGACAGGCAGCAGAACCAACCAATAAAGATGGAGGACATGAAACAGAACGTTGGCCCTCACCATGGGAAAAAATGACAAAAAAAAATCAAGATAGGACAGTTGACCGATATAAAGTATTATGCACATTCAGCAGGAAAGAGTCTTCTTTTCACTTCCAGCTTAAAATACCACAGTAACGTGTAGCATTCGTTAGTCAATCTGCTAGCACTTTGGCTAACACGTCGCCCAGGTTGCGACAAACTACCCTCATGCAAAACTGGATTAATACATATTAAGAATGAATGATATTTATTTGTGATTAATCACAATGAATCCACAGCAACCCTGTGATTACCGTATTTTCCGGACTATAAGCCACTACTTTTTTCCAACGCTCTGAACCCTGCGACTTAAACACCGGTGTGGCTCATGTATCGGCAGCACGAAGCTTGAACCACATGAAACTGTTGGAATAAATTCAATAGCGGCTTATAGCTCAATAGTCCGGAAAATACGGTAATCAAAGTAAAAATTTGAATCGTTCGACAGCACTAGTACTAACATTTGAGTTGACAGGTTAATTTTGACGATAATTCATGTAGTTTTTGTTCATCCTATATTATCATATTTTACATATAATCAACATTTACATCTAAAAATTCCCTGGGACTGTCTAAATATTGAAACTGGCTTATTTGGATGGGGCCATTTAATTACTTAATAATGACTCTTATATTTAGAGCTGGATCCTTTATATATTTGTTCATGGGTGACCAACATCTAACAGCATGTGGTTATGCATTCACCCATTCATTGCTTTACTAGAGTGAGAGAGCAGCTGGTTTGTCTTGGCTCGCAGCATTAACAGGCGCTGACATGCCTGCAGCTCAGGTATTTCATCAGAAACTTGGGGTGATTAAAAGTCGAGGGGAAGCAGATTCTCAATTGTTGGAACGTCTCAGCCACAAGTTTTCTGGAGCATTGCGTGAGCATACTTTTATGTGGAAGATAACTGTCATCACATATTTTTTTCTGCCAGTCTCATCTCCCCCCAAAAACACGATATTTTGGGAGATAGAGCTACTGTATTTTACAGGCTTCGCCCATAGAGCTCTCTGTTCTCCCTCTATACTACCCCCCCCTCTTATATGTATGGTACCTTTATTTATTCCACCCACTCGAGCGGCTACATATGCAGACAAGCACGCTGACACCAACACACACACATCATTCCAACAAGAGTACACATATTTGTAAACACCGCCCTCAAACAGCGGCGCCCTCGTCAAACGCTTCCTGTTGTTTTTCTCGTTCGGGTTTGCCGTGCTCCTTGAAGTAACCTTTCTCATTCTGAGAATCTGCAATGCAGGCTGTCTTCATTTAGGTGTTTGTTGGGTGGGCAGGGTGGAGACTGCATTATTTATGATGAGGCAAACCGGCAGCAAGTGATAGGCACCAAACAGACACGAGAACAGCCCCTACAAACCAGAGTGAGGCAATCAAACACGGTCCCGACGCGTTTAGTGACGCCTCGTGACACCTCTTTTCATTTTAAACATAAAACATTGCATCCTCTCCTGCTGAGAGCCTCGGAGAGGACAAAAACCAGAGGCTTCAGAATTGGGAGTCCTAAGGGAGCTCGCTGGGACATCTTCCCACAAATGTTGGCGTAAATAAAAAAATAAAAAAAAAGTGTTGTGGCTGATTTGTCGGGAAAGAAAAGAGTGTGTGGGAATCATGATAAACATTTCCACAGATGAACAAGGACACCTCCATCTCCAGCCCTCATCTGGAGGAAAGCATCATCCTCCACAGAAACAAAACATCACATCACAGCCCAAATAGGCAGCTATCTCCTAGATATAGACAGATCTAATAAATTCATATTACAATGCAAATAGCACCTATCCATTATCATCCAATACTGAATCCTCTTTGTTTGTCTGGATTTACATTAATCCCAGAATCCAAAGAGTGGCTGACAGACAGAGACTTACTTGTGATGTTCATGTTATGGAAAATGAATAAAGCATGAGTGCGAAGTGTTTGGGTGCAGACCAGGCTTTGAGGAGAAAGACGGGGATGGGTTGAGAGACGTGGTGGGTGGATGGGCGAGTGGGTTAGGGGTGTTGTGGGATGGAGGTGCGGTGTGGAGGCCACAGGGTCTGCAGGCCAGGTCTGCCGAGAAATCCTCAGGTTTTCTTCAGTATGCAAGGCAGGCGCAGGAATCCAGCAAAACCTCTTAAATATTAAACGCCAACCACCTGCAGTTTTTCTCTCTCTTTCTATTCAATAATAGACGACAGCCGTCGAAGCTGTGATATGTGCGAGAGAGTGATGACTGCACAACAGTAAATGGTATAAAGCACGTTTACAACAACACAAAAGTACAGACATCCACCTTTATGTATGTATTTACCAGGACATCTTCTCTTATGGATGAATAATGAACAGAATTTGCATCTCTAATAAATCATCACATTTCCCTAATGTCACAAATGCCTCTCAAGGAACTAG
Source organism: Pseudochromis fuscus (assembly GCA_900323345.1). NCBI lineage: Eukaryota > Metazoa > Chordata > Actinopteri > Pseudochromidae > Pseudochromis > Pseudochromis fuscus. The sequence continues at coordinate 4,928 of OOFC01047711.1, forward strand.
CTGGCAGCTCCTTCTTTTTATATTTTAATAAGGGGAAAAAATATTTCTAAAATACCCAACCAGACATGTGGCTACTAAACAGCAACTGCCTCATTTGTGTACATTTTACTTAATTAGATAACATGGACTTTGCATTTGACAAATAGATAGTTTGTTGATCTTTTCATTCCCTGAATTGACTTCAATCCCCAAAAAGGATTTGTGTATTTTTCTGGAGGCCCAGCGCTGGCCTCATTTCCTGATCAAACGAGTTCTCTGTTCCTGTCTGGGACAGATCTGGGATTAAATGGCTATCTCTGATGACTCACTTAGCAAAATTACAACCCCGTCTCCCAAGATTACCCTCCCCGCTGCTTTTTTTTTTTCACTCCTCCTTTTTTCTCAGTTGAAAGATTTAATTCTAAAATGTCAGAGTGTTTCTGGTGGACTTACAACATAATTTTGATCATTATGTATTTCAATTAGATAGGAAAAAAAATGGTAAAAATGTCCTTCATGCTATTTGTCTCTTGGATAAAAACAAGCATCCCAGTAAGAAACATAACCACAGACATATGCTGGTTAAATCTGCTATCCAGCTCTAGTTAGGAAGATAAATTAATCATGCACTGCAAAATTTCCCCTTGATGGCAGCCTCAAATAAAAGCCAGAGTTAACATTTTAAATATTTAAGGCTTAAATACCCACAGGTCCAAATAAGACTAATAAGTTGTAATGTTTCCAGATCCCAACTTTCTCTGGAGAGAGCTCATTTAGTGCTGCTCTTTTAGAAACACTTTTAGATTTGAGTTTAGGTTTGATCACAGATGCGACAAATCCAATCCCTGATTTAAAGGAATAATTTAACATTTTGAGTTACATGCACTTTTCTTGCTCAAACTGCAGATGTGGGGTAAACAGCTGGTCCGGCTCCAATTGAAAAAAAATCAAACATGACAAAAAGTCTCAATCAACACGTTGTATCCTATTGGTTAAATCTATACACAAACTAAACTGTAAAAGCTACAGTTGGTGTTGTTGATTTTTGCACCAAGATGATTAAAAAAGACATTTAGTAAACTTTAGAGGTGTGGGTAATTTTTGTCTTCTGCCTCCTTTTGGCAGTGATGATGCTAAGTTAAGATAAATGGCTCCTGGCTTTGCATCATATGTGTGATAAGAGTCTTCAGTTCACACCCCCTGCAGGAAAACAGTGCAGGACATGCAGAAAACATCCTTAACATTTTACCCAGTGCCCCAGTGTAAAAATTCATTCACGAATTCAGTAGCTAGCATTTGCAACCCCCTGTAAGAAATATTGATAATGGTCCATTGACACCAAACAGCACAACACAAATCAACATCACTCTACAAGTGAAAAAGTTCATTCCCTTAATTTAAGGTGGTTCCTTTAATTTGGGCGAACTTTAGTGTCCCCCTTTTGCTTTCTGTGTTTTCTCTTTTTAGCACCACTTTGCACCACGGACCGGTTTAATGTAGGCATTATTTTCACGGACCAGCCTTCAAGGTGTGGCAGATAAATACAGCGAAAATAATATAACACGACCGGCATAAAAAGTTGTCCTCTTACCTGTGCAGAGAAGCTCTCCAAAGACGTTTGTATTTCATTCATTTTTGCTAGTTTGCGGGCTTTGTTTTTGGCTAACTTATCTGACCTTATACGTGATCGAAACGAGCGTATTGACGTGTTGAAGAGAATCCGGTCGTTCCTTTCAAAATAAAATGTATTTCAGACTCCAATAATCAATGCAACGGAAGTTACATTCATATTTATTCTTTCTGTGCGGCCCAGTAACAACTGCCCCACGGACCGATACCGGTACCATATTAAAGGAACCATCTTAAACTACAACATTAATGGCCTGTGCAGTTGAAACAGAGCAGACTTGCAAATGACGTTCTGTGCATTGAGTCACTTTTTTTTTTTCCTAACACATGACTTATTTAAGCAGCTCCTCGTGGATGCTTCTCTTTGTCTTTCTTAGAAGCTAATGGGAGAGCAGAGAAATTATGGACCTGGGAGGTTTGACAGCTGAGATGGAGAATGTCATTTAAATGAATGTCAAAGATGTAAAGCAGCATATCCATACCCCTGGTGAAACTATAGACAATGAATATATAGCGTCTCCATTCTCAGTCAGTGCAGGGTCGAGGGGGCCAACGTATGGAAATGAGCTTCCTGAAGGCTTAACTTCCTTCTACTATTGTGGGTACCCTAGAATAAGCATTTAGCAACCAGTGGGAGTATCGTGTTGCACAAAAAGCAAGTACGATTTAAATGTTGTTTTTTTTTCTTTCCCATCAAGCATAGATGTGTGTCTCCTGACCCCTGGGTCAAGGCGAGGTGTTCATTTTGTTAAGTGTATCCTCTATTTCCTCCTGCTTGTGTCGCAGCAAGTTAAATTATGCATTGTTTGTGCTTAGATGGAGAAGTTCAAACACTTAACACTGAACTGAAATCATATGTGGGAAGTAGAGTTTTAAGATATTATTAGCCGTGCTGATGGCATGGTTACTGGCCGAACAAACTGCTCAGGGTTTATTCTCTGCTGTGTTTCATCTTTTCCTCTCTCCACCGGCTGCCCACCCTGAGTCTGAGTTTCTCCCTCCCACTGTCACCAAGTGCTGCTCAAAGGGGGGATTTTCGATTTTGGGGTTTGTTGATTGTTTTTATCCTCAGAAGATGAAGCTTACAGACTTTAGTTTGTCATTAAATTTCAATGCAAACATCTTTAGTTTTCTACAGATTTTTCCATCTCGATGAAAGTTTTGTGCCTAATGTCCCAACAAGAGATTTATTTTGACTTCCATCGTGATCACGTTAGCATGCTGAGGTTAGCATTTAGCTTAACTGTGCTCAGATACTTTCAGAGTTGCTTTAGACTCTCACTAAATATATCAAATATTTAAATAAAAACACTCAGAACTAACCTTTGTACCTTCTTTCACAAAGAATTTAAATAAAATATATATATTTTTTAGAAAATTTCCTTTATAAACACCTACATCAGGAAATAAATGCAATCAACTCCAGATGCTGCCTTTACATTAAGCTAAAACTACTTTTTATTCTTGTTTTAATATGAAAATCTATTCTTATGTATTCATTTCTTTAAAAAAAAAATCCCCTGGTTAACAATGTGTCCATTAGGCTGTTATTGCTCTGAATATTTAACTTGTGCACACAACTTTGGGAAGCATCCCGTAAATTATATGACATTATTGAGAAGATATATTCTCAGTGTTGGCTGCATCTATATGCCAATGTTTTGAGCTGGTATGTGGTAACTTGCAGCATGCATACAGTACAACAGCGTGGGTGTATAGCAAGAAGGAGAAACAGATAGGAAGTAGTACAAAAACAAGAAACTATTTCCAGCAGAGAGGGACACTTGTATATTGATTAACTGTCAACAGCAATTCCACACGGAGAAACAGAAAGCAAATACTTAATAATTCAGATTACTGTAATATCAAGGCCAAAAGAAAAACAATAACTTCACGTGTTTTTTTTCCAATTCTGGATCATTTTAAACCATTTTTTTAAAAATATCTAATTGTGTATTTGTGTTACATCCGTATTTTTGCAGGTTTGTTACATGATAAGCTAAAGCTGAAACAAATCGAATGTAAATGATATTCTGGCAAAACAATAAATACTTGCATGCTATGGTTACCCGCGAATATTTTTAGATGCAGGGCAGTGAACAAACATTTTTGACATGTTGACAACAGCTCGGTTTCACACCCATTGCGGCTGCAGCGAGACTTTCCCCTCGGTGCATTATATCTCAATGAAAGAAAAGCCAACAGTATCTCCTCTAATGGAGCAGTCCATCAGTACTCCCTCAAACTGTGTCTTTGTCAGATGTGTACTTAAAAGTTAATCCCATTTCGAGGGGCAATTGTGAATGCGGCAAAGCGCTGATAGGCTATAAAGCCTTTTCTTAGGTCGAGGTGATGGTGGTAACAAGGCCCAACAGGGCACTATTAGGGTGCATTTCAAATGTCACCATTATGTCATTCTGTTGCCTGACAGCTGTGAATGGCAGAGACAGAGAGGTCATAACGGGGAATTTCATCCGCTCTCTGACGAGGGGCGAGCCGAGACATGTGCACCTCTGTCAAGGCAATCCAGAGCTCGGCTGACAGATAACTGATACCTGGGCTTTAAAAGAAATGAGAACGAGAGCAAGTCTAGGGCATCATAATCCCTTTGGAAAGGTTTTCCATCTGTCACAAACGGTGGTGACTGGGCTTGGGTAATTTCCCCACAGGATTTACAGAGAACATTAAAAAAAAAAAAAAAAAAAGCAGCCACGCAATATTCGCCCTACCTCAGAGAGGCTGGCAGGTAGAGAGGAGCAGCAGTGTGTGGAGGGATACGAGGATCCGCCCTTTTCATTTCACACGAAAAGCCAAAATCTGTGGTTGAGTGGCTCGGGAGGCTTGCATTGGTGATTAGCTGTAGCTGTTTTTACACCTGGGTGTGTAGGTATGATTACACTGCACTGGTTTCAAGAACACGAAAAACAGCTTTTATGTAGATGAACAGAAAAACAACAATCACCATTTGATCTAAATTGAAATGTTAATAAATGAAGACAAAGTACATGATATTTTGTAACCTTGTTAGAGCGCGATATGTAACAACGACCTGAAATGCAACAACATCATGAATTGTTATTAAAAAAAAAATGTGTCAAATCCAGATATGTAATAACTGGTTGATAATGTAACAAAAGCGCTGAGTCTGAAGTGTAATAAAAATGTATTAAAACCCAAAATGTAATAAAGGACCTAAAATGTAACAAGTTGTTACAAATGTAACAAGTTGTTACATTTCCACCACCAAATGTAATAATTTGTTACATTTTGGGCAGTTCTTTTACTTTTTGGGCCCAGTGTCTTGTTACATTATTGACCTGTTTTTATTTAGAGTTTTATTACATTTTTTTTTATTACATTTTGGGCCCAGTACTTTTTTTTTACAGTATGGACCAGTTATTACATTTTGGGTTTTATTACATTTTTTTTTAACAACAATTTGGTTCATTGTTACATTTCTGGTCATTGTTACATATCCGGCTCTAACAGGCCTTTATTTCTTCCTTTTTTTTTTTTTTTTTTTTTTAAATATTTGTACAACACATGTTTGTAAGATTATGATAAACAGTTAAATACAGAACAAGTTCACAGTGACTTGAACCACAATCTGTGATATTTAACCAAAATTACAATCTAACCAAAGTGCATTTGTTGCTTCACCATCCACCAAAATCTTCTCCTTTGAGGATGTAACTCTTCATTCAGTCCAAAAAAAGAAAAAGAAAATGCTTAACATAATCCGCCCAGCTAGAGTATTTTGGCTGCAGTGCCCTCAGTGAGCTGCAGGATGCTGTCAGAAATAACCAGCACAACAGCAGTAAGCCTTGACTACAAATACTCCAGTTGTATATTTTGTGGATGAATGAAGATTGGTGGTCAGTGATGAGAATCCTTGTCGGGTATTTTTAGCCTTTAAGGTCCACATATCAGCACAAAAGTAAAAGGCAGCAAGTGATTGAAATTGCCTCAGTTTTCTTATTTCCTGTTTTATTTTGTATATTACTGACCTCATGTCTCTCTTTGGACTTTATTTCCTGTTTGTTGATGTTTCTTTTTTTTTTTCCTCACCTTGTGATTGCCTCCTCTGCCCTTATTAGTTTCACCTGCGTCTTGGTACCAGCTGGTTCCCTGGTGTGTATATATATCCATGCCAGTTTTCAGTTCCTGTGTTCGTCTCTGTGTCCCTGTCTCCCAGTGTCTTTGAGTTGTTCCCAGTGTTTTGGTTTTTTCCCCTTTTGTTTTGTTGTCGTCTCTTGGCTGGAGTTTGGCTTGTGAACTCACATAGGTTTGGACCAAAACCTGCCAACACCCTGAAGCAACCTTTGTTATTCATTCTATAAAAGAAATTAATTTGGATCTACAGCATCACAGAGGGGTCTACAGGTAGACAGTACTTGATCTGAGGAGAGCTGCTATACATGCATGATGAATAGGAAAATCAACAAATAGAAAAAGGGGAAAAATATGAATTCCTGCACAATTAAAAAGCATATTTCTCAGTTTCTGCAATGAACTTTGATCAGTTTTTAAATTCAGAATACAAAACACTGTCTTATACACTACAGCGATGAATGGAAATAAGAAAATAAATTTTTGAATGAAACAAAAATGCACACATCATGAAAAACAGCTAAATGCTACAAAAACAAGAGTTCAAATAAGCAGTGAGGAGAGGCAGATACACAACTTCTCCACAACCTTAAAGTAAAACCAAACCACTCGTCACAAAATAATCCAAGTAAAGAAGTAATGATTCAAAATGTGAGCTCTGTGGCTGAAATCTTGCACCTGTTACAAACCTATTGCTGAGAACTTTCTTTTATATCCACTCCAAGACATTAGTTAGTTGAAAGGCAGCAGCAGCGATCAGCTGCAAGATGCAGGAAAATAAGACGTAGCCGCTGACAAATTGACTGTGGGGTCGGGGGTCAGCAGAGCTCATTGCCCCTGACAAGCTTCTTCCCTCTGTAATTGGATGCTGCGTCATAAATGGTGCTGTGGCTCTGAAGAGGAGCTAGCTGCATGTTATGTTAATGGGCCATTTTTTCCCCCTCATGTGCAATGCGTGGTCGAGATAGTTCATAAGATTGTCCTGCTTTTCTATTACACATCAATTGTTATCTTTAGTTTTTTTTTAAGCAAGAAACAATGTGTGTACGCTACAGTAAGCTTGTTTTATCTTATATTAATTTACATTGTGAATGATGTTTACAAATGACACTCAGGGTCTCTCCCTGTGTCCATGCAGGCGGGGACCTGTGTGTCTGTCAGACTGTGCTTTGTGTATTGAGGTGTTGTTGTACTTGATACACCTGCCTATTCTGCTTTTCCACCACCTACTGTTTGGCAGCTGGGATGGCTGGTGGGTGGCATTTGCTGCCTGAGAGAGGGTGATGTGGAAGGGACCAGTGGGCCAAGCACAGAGACCTGTGGGTGTGAGAGACAGATGCCTGGGCTCACAGTGCACAGCGTTGTGTGATATACAGTATGTTTCCACCACCTTTGCTGAGATGCAAAACTATGTGGGAAGTGGCATATCTCCCTAGTGGATGGTGTGTGTCAGGTACAGTGCGCTGCGCTCGCTCGGTCTTGTGGGTATGAAAGATGGCAGCTTTTGTATATGATGTGTTGCTCTGACACCAGCCCCGTGTCACCTGCTCTGCCCACCACTTGATGCATAGCAGAAGGAAACGGTGGGATGCGACGATTATTTTTAGCAACCCTCCTGTAAAGTGACAGACTGTGAGTTATGTGCTTTAAGCAAAACACCGCTGCCCCTTTGCCCTGTGCCGAGCAGCTCTTTGGGTCTGCATCATGGATGTAATAAGAGAGCTGAGGCCTGGGTTATCAGAGGCGGCGTGCTGGAAATCAAAAGCATTTATTGTTGTTCCAGTGGGGAGTTCGAGACGCATTATTGTTTAAACACGGGGATAACAGCGCACATTTTCAGACAGTCTCTCCAGGGAGACATTCAAAGGTTTGCACTTGGTTTTTCACATTAAAAGCGCCATAAATAGTTGTCTAACAAATGAAATACAGAGAGCTTGAAGGGGAATTATAATGCTCAGCTTCTTGGGTGCAGATTGCACATTATCAGTTTCAGAAAGTTGTGGAAAAGGGGAGTTTCTGACTGTACTTCTTCATTCATTGTACACTTTGGATGGACCCTGAGTCGTCTTCAAACATAGACTGTGGGACTTTTTCCATTTTATTCAAGCCCTTGCCAAACAACTTCACATAATGCTGATGCTGAATTTTTCCTGTTATGATTTTTTTGTTCCTAATCACGGTGGTGCAGTGGTTAGCACTTGCGCCTTAGCACTTCTGTGTCCTCCCTGTGCATGCATGGATTTTCTCCGGTTTCCTCCCACAGTCCAAAGACATGCTTGTTAGTGGTCTAAAGTGACCGTGAGTGTGAGTGGTGTTAGTCCTGTGATAGGCTCCAGCAGACCCCTGTGACCCAAGTGTGGACAAAGCAGGTATAGCAAATGACTGACTGACTGACTATTCCTAATCAGTTGCAATATGCTGACAAAGGGGTGAAGAAAAACACGACTTTGTTGAATATCCCACAAACCTTTTTGTGGCCACTTGTATCCTGGTGTTAGTTACTGAGTTTGCATGTATCCATCAGGAGGCACATTTACAGTATATATAGGAAAACAGATTGTTGTGCAGAGTAACCCAGATTCAGAGCAGACTGGAAGCTTTCAATGTTCCTGCGTCATTACTCATAGCTTTATACAAATGAGAAGTATTGTCCTATTGAGCTGAATAGAAGCTGAATAAACAGCATTGTTACAGGGCTCCACATTAATAATAAAAAAAAACCCTACATAACACAATGTATCCCTCAATCTTTCGAGTGTTCTCCTTGTGTTTGCATGTGTTTCACTGCTTCTATTATTTCCCCTCCACTTTCTAAAGGTTTATGTGTTCACTCGAGCAGAAACTTACGTGTTTCAGCCTTGTGATGAATCGGCGTCCTGCATGTCTGGGGTGTCTTTATGTTTCCTGCCCGATCGTGGCACAGTCGCAGGCCTCTCCATCCTGAAAATTGCTTCAGACAAAAAAAAAAAAAAAAAAAGATGTTCCCCATAAATGATTTATTTTGCAGTCAAAAGTTACAGACCATTATTTTGAGGTTCTAATATAAAATATAAAGTCCCCGTTGTTGAATTGATCAAACGCTTCAGTCTTACCTGTTCGCTCTTTCTTCCTTCAGCTAAACAGGTAAATATGGCTCTGAATAGCAATGAGAGCAACGGAGCATGGCCTTGAAATTATGCCTGTCTGATGCTCACCCTTGAGACACAGTTGAACAGTTCAGCGCTGAACCAGAGCGGAGCATCGTGAATGAATATGCACTTTGACTGGGTGAGTAGAAACCATAACCCCCTCAGCCGGGCTGTCTGACAGCCTCCTGCTGTTCACCACTTGACTTGTGGCAGCTTACAAAGTTTTTGTTTTTATTATGGATGCTATGTTTTGGTGGATCACGAGCTAAGCCAGCCTCAAATGAGATGAGCAAAACTTTATTAGATGAAGTTGTTAAGGCGGCTCAGCTCTATTTACTGCTGTGTTTGGACTGCTGACAGGGAAGCCTATTGTACACACATTACAAACTTTAGTTGAATAGCTTTTAAACATCCTTTAACACACTTTGTTTAACTTCTTTATTCTAAATTCGCGCCCCTAGGACCCAGAGCTTTGCTTGGTTTTTAATGCAGCCATCAAAGTGGTGGTGATTTACACCTGAAGTGGCAGGCGAATGCAATTACTGAGCTGGTGACGGAAAACTAGCTGAATACTGGTCCCTGCAGACTGACAACCAGCATGTGTGGAAGTGCCAACGGTGAAATGTAAATGCTGGTAAAGCTGACACAGAAAGGTGCTTAAAATTGATTGAATCATTTTTTAAATCGGTTTTAAAAAGTCGTTCAATTTACACAAAGTACACTTTACACATATTAAATGTCACCTGGTTGTTCAGTGTAGATTACTGACATATAACAGCACAGACCTAAGAAGTCCCCTTTAATTTTATATTACATAATACTACTAAATAAAAGTAGTGGTATCTGCTGTTACAGTGAAGGAAAAATCAATACATTTGATCACAACAACACACCAAAGACACATGTTACAACCACAATTCTGCTGGTTACTATAATCTAAAATGTATCACTGTTTAATGCATGCAAAAGATGAAAGGTGATTGGAGAAATTCTGCAGAATGAAAGTTTTGACACATTGTAAAAGTTACGTAGTGGGTAAAAATATAAAGTGTGGGTGCATGCATGGCTAGTGAGCTAACCTCTATCACTTATACCAAGCAGCATCCCTTATTTTCTGCTCTAACCACACCTGCGTTAATCTGTTTTTCAAGCAAAATAACTTTTTTGAGAAATACAGTGTTTGCCAATCAACAGTTGATGTGGGGAAGAATTTTGGGAAAGATTAGAGGATGTTTGGGGGAGATAAAAAAAAACAAAACGATCTTTATTTTTGGGCAAGTGATTTAACAAAATAATGTTGCAATTACACCACAAGAGGGCAACAGTGGTCAGTCTATGGCACTAGTACAGCTGGATTATGTCGTGGAGGTTTGCACAACTTCTTTCTGTGCAGCTGTAACAAATAATCACTATTTCTTGAATAAAAAGTTAGCCCTAGACATTAAATTAAAACTCTGGGCGCACCGGAGAGTCTTGTGATTTTGTCAAAATGAGATTAAGCTACACAAAGTGAGGAAAGACATTTTATAGGAGGTAAAAGGAAATCATCAGTTTTTCAAAATACATTTTCCATATGTCAAAGAAAAAGTAGCAGATTGATAAATAAAAGTTTGTATTTCAATGAGTCTGTATTGTCCCAACATTGTGTTCACATTACTTCATATTCTGCATATAAGACACACACTTCCTGTGAAGTGGTGCTTTGCCCCATAGCAGCGTTTTTATTGCTTTCTTCGACATGAAGCCCTTACAGTAGAGAGTAGGTTGACTCGCTGTAATGCAGTGCACTGTACGGTCTGTCACAATGAACAGAAGCTCAGTGGAGCGAGAGGAGAGAGGACCATGGGGGATGTGAAGGGGAGGACTGGGGCTAAGTGTTATGCGGAGACAGGCGGTGACCTCGTGGGAAAGGTACACACCATCTCAGTTCATGAATTGGCTCCAGATGGGAACTGGCAAGTGGGAAAAGCGGAAGAGAATTGTATCGACAAGCTATGCCTGGGCAGGCCCTGAGCAAGGCCATTAGCCATGTTGCCAAGCCACCAGGGAGAGCTCCGTCAGTTTGAGATTTCACTTCACCTGAGTGTTGATGGGAGCTCTCTCCGGCCATCTTGCACAGCAACACCGAGCCACAAGCCGAGTCGAGATGCTGATGAGAAAAGCGCCACAAAACTTTGGTAATAAATACCTCCGATGCAGGGATTAGATTTGGATAATGGTCTTTGCCCCTCTGCTCATCTCCTTCTTTTTTTAATGAGATTATTAGAAGGTCCTATTACGCAAATGACTTGATCTGTCCTTCCTTAATTTTTACTAATTCAGACCACCTATTGTTAGGAGCTGGAAGTTGGGAGGCTATTAAATCCAGGGGGCTCGGCAGGAACGCAGCATTAACTTTGTGAATTACATTGTGGTTGTGTTTGAAGAGAGGAGAGCAAAATGTAAACAGAAACAGCTGTAATGACTGGTGTAGATTTTAAATAGTTTAATTGAATCAAACTCATTGAAAACACAAAACAAAGCAACAAGACATGCAGCTTGGTTACTAAGTGCAACAACCTGCCTATTAGCTTGTCTTCAGTTGAAATGATAATGTATTCACATCTCTATCTATGCAGTAGAATATTGTATAATATTTAAAACCTGGGAGTTTGACCACAACATCGATCTTAAAGCACAAACCTCTTTCAAGGCATAATCCAGCTGTGTTGATGCTATAGACTGAACACTATTGCCCTCTGGTGGTGAACATTATCTTTATTAAAAATGAGAAATTAAGATCTGTTGAGTAGTTTTTTCTGTTATGTGGTGAACACACAGACCGACAAACAAACACAAGCACCGACATAAAAAGGAAACTAGTGAACATTCATGCTTTGATTGGGGTAATATATCTTTTTTTTTTCCTTTTCTTTCATAAAGAGTCTAATCAGTGGTTTCTGTTTGGAGTGTTCTGGTTTCTACTTGTAAAAAAAACATGGTATTTCAGTATGAAGTCACAATTTCAGCATCTTTTACAATCAATGATGATATAATGTTTGAGACATGTCTTGATGATAAAAAAACAAACAAACCCACACATCTGCCTTGTTAGAGCTCGATATGCAACAACGACCTGAAATGTAACAATGACCTGAATTGTTATTAATTTCTTTAAAAATAAAACCTAGAATGTAATAGCTGGTCGATAATGTATCAAAAGTGCTGAGCCTGAAGTGCAACAAAAAAAGTGTAAAAACACCCCAAATGTAACAACTGATAAGATGCTGAGCTCAAAGTAAAAACTATGCCCAAAATGTAACAACTTCTTACATTTTGGGTCCGTTATTACATTTTGGGATTTCTTGCATTTTTTTCTATCACATTTCAGGCTCAGCACTTTTGTTACATTATTGACCAGTTATTACATTTCGGGTTTTATTACATTCTTTTGATGACAATTCAGGACGTTGTTAGATTTTGCGTTATTGTTACATATCAGGATCTAACATGCCTAATGATTGATGATTAAAAAAGTATTGTTCACAATCAATTCTCACTTAACTTGATATTGTCATATTATTGGCAAATGCTAGTTGTTTTGACTTGATCTGCTAAGAAATATGCAAATACATTTTTTACTTAATGTTAATGATGAAAACTCCCAACAAGGAATATTTAGGAGCAACTTAACATCAGCTTGAAGTTGTCTAGTTGTGCTACCTCAGTGCAGTGTGTGTGTCAGTGCAGCATGACATCACTGTCGGGTGTGGTTACAGGTGCAATGCAGCACTTCCAGTCACAAGGTGCGTTCAGAGGAGACTTGAAACTTTCACTGAGGGAGGGCAACGAAATCCTGCTTTTCAGCCCGGGACTGAGTTTCTCTGTGATACAAGCTCCAAACAAGACAGAGCAGAAAACTTTTTGTTGAGCACACACCTGGCTGACATCCTGGGAGACTTCTTAAATAAGTACACGCAGGAGTGCCAATCACAACTTGTCATAAAAAGTAAAACAGTAACTTTGATTACGCTATATTTAGTGTGGATGAGTCAGTAAAAAAAATAAAGCAACACGCAAAGCTTTAATGCTCCAGTTAACTGCTGATGGAAAGATGTGCGTGACTTTTTACCTAAAATGAGGACTAACATTTCATTTTCAAACATTTGCTTTTCGGACAATTTCCAAGCCACTTAGACTAATATTTTGTCCCAAGCTATCGACCGACGAGTAAAGAAAAAGTGACATATTTGAGAGTTTAAGAAGATGTTACAGGCCATTGCCATGTTGTAAAGTGAGCATCTAACTGCAGTCCCCACTTTTTGACAGTGGTGACAGACTGTGATGTGGAGCTCGCCGAGCAGTGCTGAGAGAGGCGTCTATTCTGATCAGCTCCACTTGGAGCAGGATATTTGGAGCGAACACTGTCAAAACCCTCTGCAGTCCTCATCTCAGCCAAAGACAACCCGTGCCACAGCACATCAGTCAAAGACAGGCCTCAGTACCTCTGTCGCCACGAGAGAAAATTTGGTGTGAGAGTGTGAATACATAAAAAAAAGTTTGCAGATGACATTTTTCCTTAACGCGGGGCAGATACATCTGGGTAGACAAGCTTCAATCAATTTTTAATAAACGCCACCTCACTAGGAGTTGTGATTTGAATATCAGCGAGTTGGGTGGGAGATATTTTTAGGAGAAAATGTTTGTAGCATATTAAACGGCGGGGAGATTTATGTCACGTTGACAGCGAGGCTTTAAAAAGAAAAGGTAATGGGATTGTGTGATTAATAACAAACGGTAAAAGCAGAATTGCCTTTACAGTGCATTGGTTTGTGCTTTGCTATCCATCCTGCTCCCAGCATCTCTGTGCATGCATGCGTGTACCCTCCCGCCTTATGTGTGTGAATGTATTCTTCCTCCTCTTAGTTGTCTATCACCACCTACAGTATGTGTTGGCGTGTGCCTGTGTGTATGCATGTGTTCGCTGTCTGACTCCATAAGCCAGTGGAGTCGAGGGAGTTGTCAGAAGGTGGTTGCCCTGGTTTCCTTAGCAAGAAAGATGAGCATCTCCTGCACAACCCCAGAACAAAGCAGCAACCTGCCTGACTGTAGCACGGGAAAAAATAAAGCTCCCAAACCAGTGAAATTCACCTCCAAATCCAAACCAAAAAGATAAAATCTAAGAGGCTAATCAGCACCTCTGCCATCCCCTTCCTGTTATGTACCTTCACAATAAATCATCTGATAGGAAGCAGCCATTGTAACAGAGGATTAAAACTCTCCCGCGCACTTGTCTCAGCATCTTGGGGACAGTTTGTTTGCTGTCTCAACTCCCTCCGCCGGCTGATGGATTTTGCAGATCCAGCACGAAGCCTCCTTGGGCTCCGCTAAATGAATTAGCCCGAGTAGCTACATATTTAGCTTCATGGACTAGATGCACATTACCCCGAGCTGCTGAAAGCCTAAATACCTGCTGGGCCTCGCTACGGCCGTTCAGCTGCCATCAAGAGCCCGCAGAGAGGCTCGGAGAGGAGGGGAGGCTGGGGCGGCGTGCAGGGGAGAGTGGCTGATGACAGCAAAATCGATTAATTGAATGAGTGGACAACTCTTGCGCAGATTGAGTTTCAGTGCTGTGATAAAACAAAGTGCACATTATGTTATAAAATGAGTAAAAAACGAGTTAAGCACCTAGAGGCCCAGCGATGATAGCGACTGCGTTGGCTGCTTCACATCTTTTATAGCTACACAGGCTCCCTGCGCTGTGCTGCAGCTCAGACAGACACCGAGGCACCAGAAGACGCCTTTGCTTTCCCTCCCAGGAGAGTCACATCCTCTATCAATATTTAACTTTGTTTATGTTTAGCTGTTTCACTTCATTGACCGTGCCCGGGATACTTTTATTTCTTCACTTATCTTTGTTTTTATAATGAGGCAGCTCCAGATTTGTGTTGTTTTCGTGTACAACTCCGAGAAAATTGAAACACTCATGTATTTAAATAAATTGCAAACGGTATGAATTATATAACAGCATCCATATTGTGTTGCTAGAGTCTAAAGTCAAGGTCTTCCCCCTGTTCGTCTCTCTTCTCTTCATCAACACCAGCAGCACTCTTTTACCTTCAATCCTTGACGCTTCCCCGGCAGCGTTAACACTCGCTGCACACTTAGCATGGCTGCAGCCGTTATTAGCGGCATCATTAAACCCTGCCGTGCAACGTTAGCCCCCGATAACATCTAGTTTAATTATTTGAACGCTAACGATGTATGACAAACCCTTACAAGAACCTCGTCGGGTTTGCTGCCAGCTTTATCCCGCGATCGAGATAGGGCGAGATAACCAGATCACAGGTGCACTACATCAGTCTCTGCTAGTGTCAATGGGATTACCTGTCCTGTGTAGCCTGAGCTGTACAGAGGGAGGGATAGAGCAAAGAAGCTGGGGAAATAGGTCAAGCACACTGATAAGGGCAGGTGTTCTTTTGAAGATGTGTCTACAGTCTCCGGGGGGACCGAGTACAGCGAAACATTACACAGAGAAAGCTTCTTTCTGGTAAAAATCAGTGCAGCCTCACCAGGGTCTTTTTTTTTAAATACAGTTTGGCTAAAAAGTGCATGTCAGAGCTTTGTAATTAATAGTATTCAGAGGATTTATATTGCTGTAATGATTCACTCAGTAACACCCTCTTCCTCTTTTCTCTTCTCTCTCTAAAGTTCACAGGTCTTAAAGGTTTCATCAAGAGTTTCAGACAAGAGTAAAGAGTCTGGATCATCATTGATACAAATTTCCATTTAAAGTCTTGTTTAAATGGGAAATCTTAAGAGTGGGATGTTGTCAAGAAAATCAAGCACATATCTCCATCACTATGACTTTAAAACCACTAATTATTGATCGACCGGTAAAATATTCCATGTTCAAGGTGCATATGACAGAATCTTTTTTTCCAGATATGTCAAAGCCCAGGATACATTAAAAAGCAACCAACAGTGAATGCAAACATGTGAGTATTCGTGTAAACCAGTGTTCCCCAACCATCGGGCCGGGGACTGGTACCGGTCCGTGGGGCAGTTGTTACCGGACCGCACAGAAAGAATAAATAAAAATGTAACCTCTGTTGCACTGATTACCGTATTTTCTGGACTATAAGCCGCTACTTTTTTCTAACGCTTTGAACTTAAACACTGGTGTTTCTCATGTATTGGCGGCATGAAGCTCGTTAGCTTTTTACAAGCTAGCAAGCTCCGTGCCGCCGATACATTTAGTGTCGTTACATCGGACCGGTCAGAGTGGACCACATGAAACTGTTTGAATAAATTCAATAGCGGCTTATAGACAGGTGCGCTCAATAATCTGGAAAATACGGTATTAAGGTCTGAAAGACATTTTATTTTGAAAGGAACAACCGGATTCTCTTCAACTTAACTTTTGCCTTTGCCTCTTGACTCAATACGCTTGTCTTGGTCACGTGATAAAACGTATCACCTATCACGTATAATGTCAGATAAGTTAGCCAAAAAATACGCCGCAAACTAGCGAAAATGAATAAAATACAAACGTCTTTGGAGAGTTTCTTTGCAAAGGGTAAGAGGACAACTTTTTATGTTGGTCGTGTTATATTATTTTCGCTGTATTTATCTGCCACACCTTGAAGGCCGGTCCGTGAAAATAATGCCTACATTAAACCGGTCCGTGGTGCAAAAAAGGTTGGGGACCACTGGTGTAAACTCCTTTTGAAGTTATTAATTCAGCTCTAACAAACATCTATGTTGTGTTTGGGGCTTCAAGTGGTCACCATGCAAGATAAATAACTGGTGTTTCCTTCTGGGTCGTCAATGCTGATTATTAACTGAAAAGACTATTTGTGACAGTGTTGTAGGGAAAATGTAAATGACAAAACGTGTCCACATGAAAACATGAACATCTGTCAGATCCAGAAACAATGGTCTTAGGTCTGGACTTAGACACAAAGATCCTGTCCCCCATTCAGTCTCAGTGCAGCAGCCTCAGACCCCCTGATGCTGGTGCAAACCCCCTGTTTAAGCAGGCTTTCCAGTAAACCCTCCCAACAACAGGAACGACATACAGGATTTTTTTTATTCTTAATATGCAGCATTTCACTTTATCAAGACAAGTTCTCAGGTGTAGCCAGAGGGATGATGTCACTGTGATGAAAGGCAAAGTGGTCATGTCTTTCATGTTGGCAATCCCTCCATTAAATAACAGATGAAAGAGCAGCTAAAGAGAAAAGAGAGCTGGTCACGCCGGATAGAAAAGACAAAGCTAATGCTTAGAACAGGATTTCAAGGACAGGTGGCATTGTATCTCTGCACTGACAATGAATGTGTCGACCCCTCTGTCATCTTGGGAAGTAGCTTTGACCTCGGTGACGGATTTTGCATTTGGCATCCTTTTGACTTTCCTCCAATGCCAACATGAAATAGAATCAAGATACTTTGAAGTTGGGTGTCAAAACACAAGTCCTCACTTGCTAGTGAATAAGTTATGACAGTACCTCTTGTGGTCAAAGTTTTATTCTTCATGGTTTGTTTGGAGGAAGTTAAAAACACATACTTCACAGTAGCATTAGTGTACAATTCAAACATCAGAATTACAGTAATGTACTTGAAGTTTTCATCAGGTCCAGTGGTGTAAAGTAACTTTTATTTAAATACTTTTTTTTCTACTTATACTTTAGTTTACTTTACTTATTCTATACCTAAACACACATTAGTAAATATGCAAATTTGCCTTGTGTGCTGTGTTTCTTCTCACTGATTTATTAACATTTATTGATCACACTGTCAAATAGACTAGATTGGGAACCACTAAGTTGAATTACCTCTAACTGTCAGGATGCTATGTTTATACAATTTGTTTTATTTTGTGGCTCCACTTCCTGTCTTTGTGCGTTTCCTTGTGTGATTACAGCCCTGTCCCCAATAAGCTGATCATCCTGTGCCCTCCATATACTCTCTGTCTGTATATTCTGTTTGCCAGGTCGTCACAGTTATGACACCGTGTGTTCCCAAACCCTCCTGGTTTTTCCTGCCTGGGTTGATGGTGAGTTTGGATTTTGGTTTATGTTCTCCCTGTTGTTACCAGCTTTAATGCTCTGTGACAAAAAACTTTAGATCTAATAAAATATCGTCCACAGAAGTAATTGGTCGACATACTGTGTTTATTTTACATATTTTTTTCTGCATACTTACTTATAAAAATCTGAATGAAATTACAGGAACCTTTGTAAATACATTTCTTTAATGTAATACAATTACATATAATTAAAAAAAAAAATGGTATAGATGTGTCAGTTGATAGATACCCTGTATAATTATGGAATTTTTCAATAACAAAAATGTTGAACTGATGTGTTTTTATCATTTTTATTTAATTGTCAGAAAAACAGGCATGGAGCGGGGACCCAGATGCAGATGCAGACGTTAAAGCTAGTTTAATTCAGAGGTATCTAGAAATCATCAGGCAGAAGGTAAGGCCACAGGGTAGGCAGGGTTTTCAGCAAAACTATGACTGTAACTATGAAAACCGAACATGAATAAGAACAAAAGGCTGCAAACAAACTGGCAACAAGACGAGACACACATGGGAATATATCCAGGGCTGACGAGGAGTGAGTGACAACAGGTGGGCAAGATGATTAGGAAAAGCTGTGGCAGACTAGACAATCAGAACAGGTGTGACAAGACAAGGGCAGGAAGTGAAACTTGGACAAGGGAAATGACTTAACAAAATAAAACAGGAAGTACAAGACATAGGAAGACACAGGCAAAGGAGGAAACAACCACTGACTAGAAAACAACAAGAGTAATACAGAAAACCAAAATACAAGATGCCATGACAAAAACAAACTAAAACTACACAGAATCATGACATTTATTTCACACATGTACATATTCTTTATTAACAGTAAAAAAGGCAAAAATCAAACTGTCAAATTAAAACTACAAACTACATTGTCATTATAAAAACTTAATATAATTGTATGAGTCATTTTAATTTAGTTTTTTAATGTTTGCTGCCATAAATGTGTTATTCAGTATGAAAAAAATAGTATATATATTTCTGTTTAATGCACAAGACAAGTCATTTTAGCATTAGTTTAAATAAAGTAGTTTAACATCAGTAAATCTTTTTCCCTTAATTCATTGATATATTTTCATTTAAGTGGAAGGTTGAATGTAAGTTTGTCTGTTTGTTTTGCTTATTCATTTTCTGTCCAAATCTATATTTAGAGCTGCTGATCTACAACTGTAGGGCAGTAGATGAGTAAATCTCTCATCGTGAATGAGGAACAGTTGCTACGCAGATTAATTATTCCACTTTCACACCTACTGTTTGGCCTTCTGGAAGTGTCATAAACCGACTCCAACAAGATGTCGGTGACAGGAAGCTACCCACTGGATGACACCAGTGGGATACAGTGTGCTGCTCTCACTCCCTGTTTTACTGTTAAAAAAAACAAAAACAGCTTTCCATGCATGCACTCATTCACAGGCAGAGGGTTTCTATCTGTCTGTATAAAAAAATCTGTTACAACACTTTACATGTAGCTCATTATATGGATTTCAAACACACAGTCCTGATAGTGTAGAGCAGTTTGCCGAGATCTAATTGTCTGTTTCCCCAATGTCGCTGGATGCTGCTGTTCGCTACAACCCCGCATCTCCTCATCTCAACATTCCCATCCCGCCCCCTCATTAAGTGAATCATTTCTTGAGATGCTCTAATGGCTCCTAAATTGTTTATGGGGCAATTTAATTTGTGTGTAAGGAATTCTAATAAACACTCTTGGCACACAGACAAGTAATTATACGTTTGGCTAAATAGATAATTGGATGGGCTCGAAGATAGATTAGTGCATCTGAGGAATGTTGGGAAACACGGCAACTTTTGAAGAAATGCGAGCCGGTGAATTTACAGTAATTTTGTCCCATACTATGAGAGTAATTGTAAGGAAATTAAACCAGAAGAAATTACCCTATTTTTTTTTTTATTTTTGAGCAAATTAAACAGCGTGATTGCAGGTTTAGTAAGATATTGTTTGTCTTCATCTTGTTATCTGAGCAAAGAGCAAATATTGAACCACTTTGGGTTGGTGTTTACAGTATCATCTAAGCTGCGCTACGACTGGATATCTTCATCCAATAAGATGAACTCTCCCTGGAAATCTCACATATTGTTTTAGATCACAGAGGAATACTCACCTCTGACATGAAAGGCAGTCATTCGCTATTGAGGTCAAGCACAATTTCACCAGCAATATAACCTGAATGAGGATATAATGGGTTAGAAATTGAATTACTCACTTATTTTACAGCCTTGATTCACCATAATTATTTCTGAACCGGAAAACACCTCAGAGAACACAAACCTGTGGCTGTGTGTGTGAAGCATTTCAACAAAATCCATTAACATGTATCAAAGTTCTGTATTTTTCCACATTTACTTATTATAAGAGAGGGATTTTCTGGGATTTCAAGATTTTTTTGTAAGGGTGGCTTGTGAATCGTAAGGTTGTGGGTAGGGGTGCGGCTAACGATTATTTTAGTAATCGAATAATCTATAGATTTTTCCATCGACTAATTGGATAAGAAATGCTTGTTAAGATGCAGTAATAAATAGCGCTGTCAAACAATCAAAATTTGCACGAGTGTGGTTTGTCACAAGCTGGGTGACAGGTTAGCTTAAGTGCTAGCAGAATCCCCGGCTAACATATGCTTCCCGTTAATGTGGTATTTTAAACAGGAAGTGCTTCAGTGAAGACTACTTTGTGTCGGTCGACTGTCTGTCTTGGTTTTTGTGTACTCACATTTCTCATGGAGAGGGTCAACGTGCTATTTAGTCTTCTGAAAAAACGTAAAAATCAAAAAGCCGTGCTGTTTTGCATCTTCCCTCTTTATTGGTTGGTTTGGCTGCCTGTCGCTGTCGTGCT